>CM060600.1:24461660-24484160 GCA_030578255.1 Tiaroga cobitis
CAATCTATAAAGTAAAAGTGTAGCAGTTTAGCAGTTAGTGAAATAAAATAGAATCACTCTGCAAGTGATGATTGACCATTAGTAATGACAGCTGCAGTTAACAAGCATATTCACTGAACACAAGAGGAACAACAAGAACAGGAATAAAAGAGAAGAAACAAGCAGACAGCACAACAACTTTTAAAAGTCTTTTAAAAAGTGCCCCTTTTATTTTTGAAATTTAATTATCAGGGGCCTTAATTCACAAAGCATTTTATCTTACCACTAGGAGTACTCCTAAATCGCACTAAAAGATTTTAGCAAGGAGTTTTCTCTTAAAAGTTATTCACAACGCCTTTCAGACCTACTCTTCATTTATTTATTTATTTATTTTTTTATTTATTTTTTTTATTAAGTTTTCTGCAGACATATAAAGGGTGTTACAAACAACAGATGTCAAATGAAACAAGGTGTCTGAAAGAGAGAGAAAAGAAAGAAATCAACAGAACAGTTCCGCACATCAATATAGACCCTCACCAATCAACCCCCCCCACCCCACCCCTAAGGCCACTCATAGCTCTCACGTAAAAAAAAAAAAAAAAAAAAATTATATATAATAAAAATAATTAAATAAAAATAAATACGCATACAAAAGTTGTTATTATAAGACAATAAACAAAAGAAGAAAAGTCTCCCCCCTCTCCACAGAAGTCTAATCAGGAGGTCCTGACTTCACGATAAGGCCTTCAATAGTAGTCAGTACAGGGCTCCAAGTTTTATGAAATGATCTCAGCGAACCTTTAAGAGAGTGTCTAATTTTTTCAAGGTGGATGCATTGCAATACCTGTCTTATCCAATCATCATGTGATGGAGGAGAAGCATGCTTCCATTTTAGGAGGATGGCACGCCTGGCTAGCACAGTAGTAAAGGCAATGACGGAGTGCGCTGTAGCTGGTATACTTGTGATTGGGGAAAGGCAGAACAGGACAGTTAAGGAATTAGGGATAAAAGTGTAATTAAGAGCCTGTGAGAGAGTTCTGAAAATGTCGGACCAATTAGTCTGATAGCACCGGGCATGACCAGAACATGTGAAGATGATCGGCTGGGTATTGTCTGCATCTGTTACAGGCACCACTTCTGTTAGGAAAAATTTTAGCCAGTCTGGCATTAGTGAAATGGGCTCTGTGAAGCACTTTACATTGTATTAGGGCATGTCTAGCACAAATAGATGAAGAGTGAACTAAACTGAGGATGTTTTTCCACTGGTCATCGGAAATGTCAATGCCCAAATCTTGCTTCCACGTTAGCTTAAGGGAGTTAATCGGAGAAGGGGTTAAGGAGATTATTTTACCATAAATTATTGAAATCAGTCGTCTTTGACCAGAGTCGAAGGTAAGAATTGAGTCAATTTCTGATTCGGGTGGACGATTGGGAAAATGGGGAAATAACTTTTGAATAAAGTGCCTCACTTGAAAAAAAACGAAAAAAGATGACTATTAGGAAGTTTAAATTTAGCTGATAAAGAAGAGAAAGAGGAGAAGACTTTAGTCTTCTACTTTAGCAGAATTAGATAGATTAATTTGCTTGGAAGACGACCTGTCGAGAATTGTGTCTTGCACTAGGTTAAAGTCACCTCCTATCAGTATATGATGATTATCGCTATTTGGGATTTTAGCAAAGAGGTTGATGAAGAATTGGTCATCGTCCCAGTTGGGAGCATAAATAGAGACTAGGACTACTGAAAGGTTCTGTTACAAGCCGGATACTATGACATAACGGCCATTGACATCATCAATAATATGTGCTGGCTCAAACAATATATTCTTGGTAATAATAATAGCAGCCCCCCTAGCTTTGGCCGAGAACCGAGTGAAACATATGACTCATCCAAGGCTTTTTGATTCTTTGTATATCTGATGTTTTAAGATGTGTTTCCTGTAAAAATACAATATCTTACAGACACCTTAGTCTGTGTCTAATGGACTGACCCAAAAAAAAAAATTGTTAAAACAAAATGTGTATAATAACCACAAGCACCAGGCCTAACGCAGGGAAACAAGAAAAATGAATAAATAAATTAACAAATAATAATAATAATTTGATACGCCTGTAAGTGTACATTGATCTAAACGAACTAAATCACTGAACTAAGTGGACACAAGGGTGTATACAAAACAATGCCTCCATAAGGCTAAATAAAAGACATCTAACGTTATAGATCTAGACTAGAGTAACCACTTTCATATATAACAACCAAACGTTATGTATAATACGCACATCTCAGTGTGAAAATCCAAGCATTTAACGAATACCGCTTCTTGAGTCAGTCGATCCAGCCCTGAGTTACTCCAAAAGTCAACTTCGAGTTTAGACCACTGCAGGACGAATGCGATGTAGTCCTTGGCTTCAGTGACCGATGCAAATCTTCTTCTATCACCATCCCTCGTTACGATAGTGAGCCTGGCCGGAAACAACAGGGCTGGTTTTAGGCCGAGATTGTACAGTTCAGATAGCACCTCTCTGTACTTGGAGCGTTGTTCCATCACCTCCGGCGCATAGTCTTCGTAAATGGAAATAGGTGTGCCGCGGTAATGAAGCTTTCCCCTCTTCGCTCTGGCCTCACGGATGATCTTTTCCTTTTGTTGGAATTTATGTAGCCGAATGATAACGGGTCTGGGCCTCTGCCCCGGTGTGCTCTATCACATTCCGGCGGGGATTCCAGTACTCTGTCCCCAAATACTTCCGCAAGTAGTTCTGAGAAGAAGATAGATGGTCGGGGCCCTTCAATGGATTCAGGTAGTCCAATAATTCTTATGTTATTACGCCGGCTACGTGACTCGAGATCCACGACTTTGGATAGCAATTTAGCGTTGCTCTCTGTTAGGGTAGCACAAGTCGTTTCCAAGGCTTGCACGCACTCATCCTGTGCATTAACGTGTGTCTCGAGCGAAGCAATCTTCGAAGCGTGGTCCGTCACGGCAGCTTGAATTTGGTCTAGCTTTACCTCGAGTGTTGAAACGGCAGTATTAAAGTCTGCAGATAGAGGACCCGGTGTTCCTCAAGAAGACTAGCGATGGCTGCCATGTTAACCTCTTTGCCGTCGTCTCCACTCGCCTCGGCTTTCTGATCCTTTCTGCTTTGTTTTGTAGTTTTAGCTGCCATAATTTGATGCCAATATGTATATGCAACACAGGTATTGCCCCCTTGGTAGTGAAATGGCAGAAACAAACTGAGCACACCTTTCAAAAGAGTTGCAGATAAACTTTCATCTGATGCCATCAGGATCTGACTCTCCTGAGTCTATGGTGTCAGAGGGAAAAGACAATACATCCTGCAGCTCGCTGGAGGGGTCAGGCTGCATAATTAAACCTTTTTAGCATGTTTGGGTGATTCCGGGGAGTTAAAGCAGAATTTGAGGTAGCATTGTTTTAACCCTACTTACAAGTTTCCAGCAGCTTGTTGACCGGGTTGTCCACCCAGGTTGTGTGTCATAGATTTAATTTTTATATGACGACCTTTTACAGCAGCCCATGTCTGATTTCCTACTAAACAGGTGTTTTGCCCCCTGGGTATATACTCTATACTTACTTCCAGTAAAAGAAGGGTTTGCGGTAATGCTTTATATCCAGCAGGTGGTAGTATACTTTATCTTTTACCCTATATGCTTGAGGCGAGAGATGCTTGGAGATGACAGATTTATGTAAAACCTGAAATGCTACAGTTTGCATACATTCAAAGGACATACAAAAAGATCAAACACATCTTTATACAATTTTCACATTACATGAACCAGCTCAGACTGTATCTACAAAAATAACTCTTGGCTTGAATCTTTAAACAATCCCCTTCTATAACTCACACTGCATATATGTGATACATCAGTAACAGATCCTGGTGGCATCAAGGACAGAAGATCAACCCTGTGACATTTAGATCAGATGGACTGACACGACCAGATCTCTCAAATCTCTCTCTCTCTGCTTTCCTATAGAGACGGATCGTCTGGGAGACAGTGTGCGGCAGGGAGAGCATCAGGCTTGATGGAAACGGGGAGATAATGTGTTTAGCATCAGATCTCCTGCAAAGGAAGCAGTGCATCACAGAGATTTGATTAGGCCTCTCCCAAACAATCCCATTGATCAGAGTCATTATCTTTACTCAGATTTATGTTAACCAACAGGAAGCCATTATGTTGGGTCAACAAAATACGTCGAAGAGGACTCAGCACAGTATCATATCCCATTTCTAATGATGATGAATAGTAAGAGAGTAAATGAAAGACGCTGAAGGGGACGACAATTGTGTGTTCATTGATCAAAATGTTCTGCTGTATTTAACTGTGATAATTAGATCCGGCTTTAACTCAAAACTGGTGTTTACATTCACATTCATGTGAGTATAAAATGCAGGCAAATGCCTTTTTAGCACATTTAGGGATGGATTTATAGATTAAAGGTGCTCTAAGCGATGTCACGAGTTTTTTAGGCCAAAACGTTTTTTGTCAAATACAGCAAACATCTCCTCACTATCCGCTAGCTGCCTGTACCCTGAACACACTGTAAAAAAATGCGGTCTCTGTAGACAGCCCAGGCTCCACAAACAGCAACAAAAACAAACTGCGGCGACCCGCTCCACGAAACAAAACAAACAGTGTTCCAGCCTGGGGGTGGGGTTAGTGAGCGTACATGGGGGGTGTGGAGGAGAGAAGCATGAAGAGGGAAGTTAGAATTCTAACTCTTTAAGTTTGATATGGCCGACACACGACCAAAGAGACGACGTTCTGATGAACAGATTGCAAAAATACAAAGAAGAGGGAAAAGGAGAAGGAACGCATCCCCGAATTTACATTGGAAAAGCCTTTGAAAGGTGGTGAGAACTCCGCCGGCAGAAGGGCTTTCAATCCGACATTCAGGTAACGTTAGCTCTGTTTTTGCTGGACAGGTGGGTAAATCCAGTTTGGTTTTTCTAAACGGACTTTCATGTTCGCCTAACAAACACAAGGATATAATTAGCTAGAACAATGCAGTCAGCGCTAACTTTGGTGAATACAACATATAGGTTTCTAGCAGCTAGCTATCGATCTCTATTGTAAATAATCAAGCAAACTCACAGTAGGGCGACAGTTTGTGTGAATGATTATTTTCACCAACTATTTATTATGAAATTGAATGTTCATTCATAGCCTATTGACAGGGGCGGATCTATCGGGGTGGCATAGGGTGGCAAATGCAGTTGGCAGCAACGAATTAAAAGTTATGGCCAATTTGACCATTTACGAGCGCGAATCTCCCATGTCCGACTGCAGTGAATTCGCTACCGTTGACGTCCGTACTTTAGTGTGTGGGCAAATATTTCCGGCGAAAACTTATGGTTATCTGACAGCGAGAGCGGGAGACAGCGAGAGCAAGAGACAACAGCGACCGAGTTCCATTACCAGAGAGATACGTTTTCAACCCGACCAAATTTTTAAATGCATACAATTTTCAGTGTATTTCACCTGTGCATTTTTATGCTTTATATTACTGCATTTATTTTGTGCAAGTGAGATGAGTAAAGCACATCTGTTTCATATATCATGTATCTGTCTGGTGTTTATATGCAGTAGCGTACAGTATTCCACAGTAAAACGCTCAAGTTGGGTGCTCAACAAAATTATATATATAAAAAAGGGAAAAAAGGTCGGCACACCTTGGCTCCAAAAGTTAAACGCACCCCTGCCTTTATACTCACACAGGGCTGGACTGGCCATAATATTATAGCTATTATAATATGGTAGTGTAATGTAGACAGACACTATATCACAACTAAAAGAGTTTTGAGTTTTTCTTTGTTCAATTTGCACACTGAATACGGGTTGGAGCTCTTTATTTTGAACTCTCAAAGTGCACCAGATTGATGAATTTAACATTAAAAAGCACAAATTTTCTTACGGGGGTGCATGCCCCCGAACCCCCCTAGTGGGACAGAGGTGCACACACCACAGATTTCCCAAAATCCTGTGGGAAAAAACGCTATTGCTATACCAATGCAGCTTATAGCTTGTTTTAGCATTCATCACTGTGGAGTAGGCCTATAGTTCAACTTAGTAGTTATTTCTTCTGTTAACTCTTACTCACTCCTATTCACTTATGTTATGACATTAGTGGTTTTTATAGGAGTTGGTATACATATTCAAGGAAGTGCAAAGTTCGGTTGTGTTTATGATCATATGTAGTGGGCCAGTCTGGGCCAAAATGCCCGGGCCGATTTTTTGTCCCAGTCCAGCCCTGTACTCACAGGTGACCCCAAACCCCCCCACAAAAAAAGATACAAATAATAATACAAATAATGCCCTTTTGTAGTGTGTATACATACGATTTCTCATCAAACTGTGTTAACTGTGATTAAATTCAGTATATATATACACGTCTGCCATGTTGCCACCCCTCAAAAATTCCTGCCCCCCTCTTGCCACCCCATAAATATTTTTCTAGATCCGCTCCTGCCTATTGACAACTTTGACTAAATTTGAAGCTAACGTTATCTTGCTATTATTGCGTCCTAGTATGGGAGCTAAAGTTATAACCTCAGGTGGCGAAACGTTTTATCGTGTTTTTCTGGTAATGTTTCTCTCTTTTTTTTGCATTATATGAAAGCATTTATCTAACTTGGCGACATTACACCTTGAAAGAAGTATCAGTAAAACTACAGGGAGAGGGGACGGGATGAGGAGGAAGGAAGGTCTAGCTAGCCTCCGTTTTGTTTGACAATACTTTGAACGTCAACAAGAAGTGACGTCACCCAGCATCGCTTAGAGCACCTTTAACTAGACCAGAGTGACCAGAAAATGATTTCTGAAGGATCATGTGACACTGAAAACTGGAGTAATGGCTGCTGAAAATTCAGCTTTGTCATTACAGGAATAAATTACATTTTAAAATATATTCAAACAGAAAACTATTAAATTGTAATAATATTTCACAATAGTACTGTTTTTACTGATCAGATAAATGCAGCATTGGTGACTTCTTGCAAAAACATAAAAAAAAAACAACTAATTGAAAGCCTATCCAGACATTCTGATCTTGCTTGAGCTGATTTGATTTTGACGTGACGAGAAAGAAAGTGCCTCTAGCTGCCTATTTGAGTGATTTGTTTAATGTGACATCTCTTGGTGTTAAATTACATCTCATTTTCACATCGTGATGAAGTCATTGACTATGCATAAGACTAGTGTTTCTGTCGAGATGTGAGACATTTTCGGATACTATGCCAGGAAGTGGCTTTGCTGAAAACGCCAGTTTTGTCGAGTTTTTGAGGTGTAACGTTAAAACACAGAAACACAAACAGGGCACGTCTTACTGCTGAATAAATGCTTTTGGCATTTGGCCTCCGCAGGCAAACTGATCTCTTTCCTTTCCTCTCACATCAGAGATATGGACATTCTAGCCAGCATAATTTGATTTGGGCTGGGAGCCATTTCCTGTGGAAGTGGACACTGAAAGAGAGAGAGTCATGCACCCAAGTCTTAGTTGACAGAATTGAGCCTGACATTGTCATAGAGCCTCTTCTAGCACAAGTAAAATGCTTCTCAGGTGTTTCGCCACCCATGCAGAAGTCCACAGCACGTTTAACCAGCTGAAACCCAGTGTGACTGTGAAATTAACAATATGGTGCATTATATATGACTACCACTCAAAAGTTTGGGGTCAGATGTAAAACATTTTTGTGAAAGAAGTTTCTTATGGATATTGAGGCAGAATTTATTTGGTCAAAATACAGTAAAAAAAAATATTTTAAATGTTAGTATGAAATATTTTTTATTTTGATATATTTAAAGGTACAATATGTAACTTTTGTTGTTGAGTCAATGGATCATCCATCATTCTTCCAAAACGTGTTTTGTCTTACCCTGATTCACTATGGTAAGCCTCTTATTAGTGTAGATTTTGGACCGGGCGGGATGGTTTTCATGTGAAATTGCACACTGTCACACTCGTCTGTGTGTGTCGCGTCCATAGACTGTAAAAGGTCTCGTCATATACGTAAATAGAGAAAAGTTGCTCCGGCAACTTTGACGTGTGTATGGTGTGGTTAGTAGTCACAACGAGTGAGAAAGGTTGAGCACACTAAATCTTGATCCCCGAACAGAGGAGTGTCTGCTGGTTAAAAAGAGAATGTGACAAGCTTATAATAAAATAAGAATCAACGGCTTGGCTGTTCAGGATTAGAAATGTTGTAAAATCAATGCGGAGATGGCATTTTTATTACTCAACAGGTGAGTAACGTATTTTATTGAACAGAAAAATTACAATGGAGCTCTCTAACAGAGTTCAGTGTAAAGCATTAACTATTGTGAAGGGTCATTTCATTATGGTTGTTGTAGCGCTGTGCTGGAATTTATTTTCAAGGGAGTAGCTTACCGTGTCTATAATGGGTATAGCTGCAGTAACGTATTCAGCTAGTCAGCTTGAGATCCTTTCCATCTACAGTAAACTGGTTATACTGTATTAAACAATTATAGCTTTTTATAGCTCTTCAGCCTACGTATAGTGAATGTTAATCTATGTTTTTCTTAATTACGAGAAAGAACCATTTTCATCCGCACAGTCACACAGAGCCGAAGCACATCCAAAACAATGTTCTTCCACAAAATGAATGCAGTTTTGTTTTTAACCAATAGAGAGCCAACAGTTAATGTACCTTTAAAATGTAATTTATTCCTGATGACAAAGCTGAATTTTCCTTCTATGTCTTTTTAGAGTTAAATATGCACATTGATTATGCATTTTAAAATACAAAATCACTTACAGTCCAAATGTTTAAGATTACATTGAATATTTGGTATTCAAAATTTGGAAACTTGGAAATGAAAAAAAAAAAGGATTTCAAACATCAAAGAAAATAAATATTAATATATTATTAATAAAATGAATTCAAAATAAAACATTTTGAAATATATTTTTATTATTAATTTCTTCACTCAAATTTGCAACATGTTTTTTCTTATTAAATTAGAAAAACACAAAGTAAACACATTTTCTTAAGTGTTCTCATGCTTTTGATTCCCACTGTACTGTATGACAATGGTCTTGTGTGATTGACAGTGAAATAAAGCAAATGTGTTATTGTAGAACGGTGTGAAAAGGCCAGGTCTGTGGTCAATGGATCTGTGAAGTTCCGGGTTTAGAAGAGGGGTCTGCATGTGTTATTGCTCATTGCAGTCAACTTGACGGCTGACAGGAGTTGTGTGAGCAGGAAATGCACCAAAGAGGATCCTTTGTTGTACTACACCAGTAGGACAGGCTGAGTCATGCTGGAGAGCTAAGAAGTCCCTCAGGACACGCGCACTCAGACATTAGTGATGGTTTTGTGTGTCCGATGTCAGGTTGTATCTGTGTGGGAATTCTTCTTTAACACATGGACAATGCAAATGGATCTGGCAGATGGGGGGATATAAGCCCACCTAACATTCTTACTCCCAAACAGTTTCTCACACCTTACTGGACCTCAGGATTTTAAACAATGACCAATACTATTTTTATACATTATCACAAATAATTTTTACTTCCAGAACATGTTGTGCTTTGTTTTCGTGTGGCCATTACAGTAGTAACACCGTTTTTTCCTTGTATGCATCTGAGTAAATGTATTTGTGACTTGTAAGGCCTACTCTATTTACTGACTTCTTGTGTATATGGGCTATAGATATATACAGTATGTGTGTGTGTATAATATTATATGTATATATATATATATATATATATATATATATATATGTTATATATATATATATATACAGGTGAAACTCGAAAAATTCGAATATCGTGCAAAAGTTCATTTATTTCAGTAATTCAACTTAAATGGTGAAACTAGTACATTATATAGACTTATCACATGGAAAGTGAGATATTTCAAGCCTTCATTTGTTATATTATTTTTGTTATTGATGATTATGGCTTACAGATATGAAAACCTTTTTACAAAATTCTAATTTTGAATTTGGGGTTTTCATAAGCTGTAACCCATAATCATCAAAATTATAACAAATAAAGGCTTGAAGAAATATCTCACTTTGCATGTAATGAGTCTATAAAATATATTAGTTTCACCTTTTAAGTTGAATTACTGAAATAAATTACTTTTGCACAATATTCTAATTTTTCGAGTTTCACCTGTATATAAATTTCACATTGTTATAAAGAAGTCAGTATAAATAAACTAATGTAATTTTCGAATGTAACTTTAATTACATTATTGTAACGGTTCCCCGTTCTTTTCAAATGACACATAACCAAAAACGACTCGTTGTTTACTGATAGAGTCTGTGAACGATTCACTGATTGTGTTTGATTCGACCCAATAACTCGTGAACAGGCCGCCTGTGAAGTGTAAGTCACGCACCTCAATGAAGATATAGAAGAGAAGATAAGTGACTTACACCCAGCATAGCCCTTTGAAGTGCAGCAGAGGGGGCAGCCTGGCCCTTTGGTCTCCTGCCCAGCTGGGGAGAGTTAGTATGTCCTGGGACGTTCAGAGGCACTGTGACACACGGGGGAGTTTGAGGCTGCAAGAGGCCCAGACTGAAGCTAAAAACACTACGCATTTGATCTAACAAGCATGTCTGTTTCCTATCAAGACATTTTGTGCAGTGATTGACAGAAGTAAATGAAAGAGAGTAAATACATATCAAAAAGAAGTGTAACTGTCAGTATAAGGTATTGCCTCCATGCTAGAATGCTCTAGGTAGTTGGTAGGGCGGTTCATTCTGGTCCCTAGATATACTTCATGTACCTCAGTGGATTTTGTCTTTGAATTGTCCATCAAGTGGTATTGATCACTTAGAAACCAATAGCACATTTCTCCTCATTGTAGCACAGAAGTATATGAGCAATAGCAATGAGTGTTAGTGATGCACTAATTATGACTGCCTATAGATGGCACTGTTGTAAAAGTGTAAAAAATACTTCAAATTACATTTTAACATCTGATGGCACATTGAAATCATACTACATTAGTGTGCTAAGGGTACCTTTCACAATATTCCTGATGTGCTTTTTTACTTTAAGACGTCGCACAGCGCTCCATTGGTATGCTCCTCATTTCTAGCTGCGAGAAGTGTGAGAAAAGAAGAAGAAAGAGACAGAAATGAAAGGCAGAAGGGGCCAGAGCGAAACCGTCCTTTGTGATCAGATATCAGAGGGCTCTGTTATTAGCCCTCCTCTCTTCAAGCCCACGGGCTGCTTTCATCTTTACTAAGTGTCAGTAGTAAAAGCTGGAGGTCATCTGGAGCGCTATACCTGCGTTAGTGCGGGTGCTTCTGTGCTTTCAGCTTACTGAGGTCAGTTCACAGCCATGTCAACACTGCCATTTAACAAAAGACCAGTGACAGGAGATCAGACACTCACCCCAGAAAAGATCATTTACATGGTCCGGCGTGACATTTACACTGATGAAAAACACAGGGTGCTTCGAGTCACTTTTGATTAACATGATACCCAGATGGTCTTTTAGGACTCTTGTTTAGTGAACTTTTGTAGTAATACATCCGAACGGGATGTTCTCACAGGTAGCCTGAGCAAACATCATCTTTCACTTGGCTGTTTTCTCTGCTGTAAGTCTCCCAGCTGTTTTTCTGTACTCGGGTTAGTTTGCATGACAGAATCTGAACTGAAGGCCACTGTCAAGTACGTTCTCGGCGGCGGAAGTTTTGATGGAAAAAATGTCACCTTGGAGAAAATCTGACAGTCACTTTGAATCACTCAGCATCTCACAGTTCTGCCGAGGACTTATAAATTCAGAAGGTGAGGTATCCGTCACCGAGTAATCTCAAAGTGTGAGTTAAGTTAGCTTGTATGAGTTGATGAGTTTTCTATGTTAGTTAGAGGAAGTGTTAGTTGTCATATGGTTGGTTGCATGCTCAGTCAGCACTGTAGTACAAGTGGAAGAAGATCCAGATTTGTTTGGAAGATTGAGTTGTGACTTTACTTTGCATTGCTTAAGATGCTCATTTGAGCCAGATCTTACTTGGCGCAGCAAGGTCATAGTTTAAAGTAGAGAATAGATATCATGCTGATATTCTGAATGAGCATTGGAGTTGCTAATGACATCATTAATGTAAAGTGTCTTCTCTCACAGGCCATAATTCTGCATCATCTGCTTGTCACACACCACCATCATTTCACCACCTTCCAGTTGAGAAGCAGAGAGTATCTCATTTGCAAAAGAGAAGTAGGTTACGTTGTTTCCCTGTGGCAAGTGTTCACACCCCATCAGGTTAAAGGGAAGCTCTGTAGATCCAGTAAACGATATTCTGTGGTTTAGAGCTTTCGATTTTACAACACATTGTTGGAGCGAAATGGCCTTTCATTTGCCAAGTGGGAATCGCTTGCATATGGTACTGGAATACTCCTATGTTAGGAAGCACCTTTGAACAAAACGCTTGTAAAACATTAAAGGATTGTGTAGGACAATCTTGAAAGGTCTGGATTTAACTTGCACAGACAGTTTAGGCCATAATTGCATCGCATTACTCCGGTGCAATTGTAAATATTTCTTTCTTTTGTGTTGTGGATTATTAGGCTTGCTAAAGTGCCTGAGGACAGACTGCAGAGCAGTGAAAAAAACTCAATATTTAGACCATGGCTTTATTAATATCTATTATTATTATTACCAAACCAAAGTGAAGTCTTTTTTTTTTTTGTATGTGAAAACTGAAGTGAGACAAACAAAGTGCCATAACTTTTGTTATGTTATGATGTCAGACATGAATCTTAGTTTAGTTTGGTAAAAACGGTTTATCACTGAGGATAATGTCAAAAGCAGTTCCCATAATGCAACAGTAGTGGAAATTTGACCAGTAGGGCTTTACATAACTGTGGCATTGCTTCATAATGTATAATACAATTATTTTATTTACCCTACAGCATGTACTTGCAAACTGTTCCACAAAATAAAGTTCAATTCTGTCATTAAGTTCAGAGAATTCAGGCTACGTAACATTTGACATTTGATTTGTAGTCATCTGTCTGCTTCAATTTTCATTGCTCTGTCCCTCAAATCGAACAAAAGTGACATTATCTCCTAGCTTAACTTTCATATGAATTGAAGAAGCCATTACTTTGGCCAAGAGCAATGGGCAATTCACAGAGGAACAAAATCACACACATGAATCAAAGCTAATGAATGTGTAGGTTTTGTTTTGAGAGCCCCTTGGATACTTTACAGTCAAGAGTTTGTCATCGCCCAGTATTCCCAAAAACTCTCTGCACACCACATTTAATCCAAACAAAGCCCACACACTCTCAGCATGCCAAGATTGCTCTCGGCTTGAAAGGTGCTTATTCTTTCCAGTTATCCACGTTCTACATCAATTACCTCGTCCCACTAGACTGTCACAGCTGTTGCCAAGAGACTCTGGGAGTTCTTGTTCAGTCTGTGTCAAAGGTAACTTTCGGGTTCAATGTGTCGGCTAGAGGGAGTTCTTTCTGTGGATACAGTAGCTGTTGCGAACGGAAAGGGTTTTGGTAGCACTTGGATATTGAAGAGTAAATCAACATGTGTGGATCAGGGACGGATTATGATGTTGGCATGCCCTGGGCACGGATGGGGCCCATCACATGACGCATTCTTGATTTCAAAACAGACGGATTGCAACAGAACTGGACAGAAGGTGTATTTATAGCTGCATTAAAAGTAACAAAATGCAGAGGTTATTGCAATTATTGGTGGTTAATGTTGGTTAGGCTACAACGCTGTATTTGTTTTGTACACAAGACACGAAAATTCACAGGAGGAATACGTGTGCCGTTACACCCCTAATTACTATTTTAATCAGATGTCAAGGAAGAAAAATGAGCTTTGTAACATAAGGTAAAGTGAGGTCAATCTCAACAATGGGCTAGGACTGGGCGGTGCAGCAAGGGGCAGGGCAAGTTCGGTAGCCTACACCATGAGAGTATCGCGATGCATACTGTGGGGTGGTGTATCGCATTTTTTTGGTTCGGTTTGAATATCGTTACACCCCTAATTTCTATTTATAAAAATACATTTAGTGTGAGGGTTTGTAAGGACGAACCCAATTGCAGACAGTTTGCGAAAACACAAGGCTTATTTGACAAAAAAGGGAAAACAAAACCCACGATGGGGTAAAACAAGACTGAAGGGCAAAAACAAAGACTAACACTAGACTAAGACTTGACAGGTAACTAGTCAAATAACAGCAACAAGATCAGGATTGTACAAGACAGAGTTCTTCACTAGATACTCACGAGAGGGTCAACACACAGGTATGGTATCACAGGATACACACACTGAGAACCACAATGAACCGGCACAAGACAGCAAACACAAGGGGATTAAATAGAGAGACTAATGATAACAACAGGTGACACAGGTAAAGCAATAATGACCAAACAAGGATAACAAGGGGGCGGGGCCAGAGGACGAGACAACAAGCACATGGCCCAAACCAAAGGCCACGTGCTTGCACACAAAACATGGTTCTGTCATGATCCTGCCTCAAGAATTAAAGAACAACAAGAACTAGATGGCAGAATCATGACAGAACGCCTCCCTTAAGGAGCGGCTTTCAGACGCTCCTCAAGAGAACGTCAAACACGGGACATGACAGACTGTGACACAGACACAAACCAACAAAACATGACAAATAACAACAACGGCATACAAGAATACATAACAGGGTTGGGGTGCATCAATAAAAATAACAAACAAGGGAGGGGTAGTGGAGGGAGTCTATAGCGGGTGATCCAGGGTGGACAGGTGGGGTAGGAGACTTGGGTTTACGAGGAGCGGACTGAGGGCGAGAAATCCGGGCATGTTTGGACAGAGAGACACGTGGGGAAACCTTGGGGAAACCAGACTGGAACGGGGTGACACGTGGAGAAGGGTTGGGGAAACTGGACTGGAACGGGGCAGATGGCGGTACAGGACAAAAAACAGAGGGAGAAGTAGGCGACTGGGGAACGGAGGTGGGCAACACTGTGGCTGGCTGTGGTGCAAGAAAGGGGTCAGGGTTCTCAGTAACTGAGCCAGTAACAGTGCGGACTAGACCGGACTCAGAAGTGGCGCTCCCCATATCCAAGTCTGAGTCAGTGACGTCCGCAGCAGACTCTGGAGCCGAGCTGACGGAAACAGATCCAGGAACGTTGCTGTCAGAAACAGGCTCGGGAACCACGCTGGCAGAGACTGGGTCGGAGGCAGCGCTGGCTGAAGCAGCGCCCTCAGCAGCAGGTTCAGGGACCGTCGCAAGCTCAAGGGAAGGAAGAGACGGGGAACGGGAAGGCCCCTTCTTTCTCCTCTTTCTCCTGGGGCGGGAAGCAGTGGCCATGAGTGGATTTGTGCTCGGTTGGGGAACCACTGCAGGATCCATGACAGGCGGAAGAGAAGCGGTTCTCTCAGGCTGGGTTGACTCCGTAGCTGATGGGGACTCCCATGAGGTCCGCCTCCCTCGTTTTCCCCCGAAGGAGGTGGATGAAGTCTTAGGAGTCGTGGAAGAGTCAACCGGGCTCCCAAACGTCGCGACGCCTATTTAGCGACCCTCAGGGATAACCGGCAGCCGAGCACAAGGTGAAGACCTCGTGGAGGAGTCCTGCAGCTCCTCCCGACACAAACGGTCCACCACCTCCCGAAACAGACGACGGATCAGCCCCTCCCGTTCCGACAAAGGAGGGGGGCCATTGAGACCCGCGATGTAGTACGAGTTTAGGAGGATCTCTGGCAGGATCCTCCTCTCTTCCACGGCCTGGGTGTACTCACCCAGAGATCTCTCTCCCTGGGGAAAAAACAGTGCCTTGCCGCTCCTCATGTCGCAGGCAGTCGTCAGCCACCACTGCTCAAGGGAATCAGGTTGTCACTTGGCACGGAAAGACAAACTGTCTGCTGGGTTCCTTTCGGGCCAGTTCATTCTGTGAGGGTTTTGTAAGGACGAACCCTATTGCAGACAGTTTGCGAAAACACACAAGGTTTATTTTACAAAAAAGGGAAAACAAAACCCACGATGGGGTAAAACAAGACTGAAGGGCAAAAACAAAGACTAAGACTTGACAGGTAACTAGACAAATAACTAATAACAGCAACAAGTTCAGGATTGTACAAGACAGAGTTCTTCACTAGCTACCCACGAGAGGGTCAACACACAGGTATGGTATCACAGGATACACACTGAGAATCACAATGAACCGGCAAAAGACAGCAAACACAAGGGGATTAAATAGAGAGACTAATGATAACAACAGGTGACACAGGTAAAGCAATAATGACAAAACAAGGATAACAAGGGGGCGGGGCCAGAGGACGAGACAACAAGCACATGGCCCAAACCAAAGGCCACGTGCTTGCACACAAAACATGGTTCTGTCATGATCCTGCCTCAAGAATTAAAGAACAACAAGAACTAGATGGCAGAATCATGACATTTAGACCACTAAACATAGTGATTGCTATCAGGATATGAGGAGACTTTCAACCATAAGAAAAAAAAATCTGTAGAGAATCACCTTGAATAATCATTTAAAACGTAGCAAACTGGCAGCTCCAGTACAATCCAGTAGTAGTAAACTAGCATCCATAAACCATAATTAAATAATTTAATACTCAATAAATTTTTTTTTATACCTGTATGATATAACGCTGTAGCCACATTGGATCAGCGGAAAATGGATGGATGGATGATTCAGTTGCGGGCGCCATCTTCTGGTCAGACGCAGAAATGAATTTGACACATGACTCTCACAGTGCATTATGGGTATTCTCTGGCCATTGAGCTTACATCAGTGGTACACTCATTATTGCTGTGCTTTGTGGGATTAAATGAGTGCACTCAGTAACATCCACTATGGTTTCAGACACCATTACAAATGGCTGTCCCCTCTAGTGCCCCATTTTAGGGTATAGATGGCGATTTCAAACATAGTGTTTTCCATAGTGTTCAACATTGTTATTAGCATAAAACATGTATTAAAAAAAAAATAAAAATGCTACCGGTCTAGTAAATCATCAGGGCCCCCTGCTGGTTTGGTGGCCTGGACAAGTCCCCGGCAGGTCTGTGGGTTAATCCATCTGTGATTTGGATCTGTGTAGGTGGAGACAGAATAATTGAGATCCGAAAGGGCATGGAGAAGGAGCTCTCCTCAGATGGAGCAGTCATCCTACACTTATCCTCTGCTGTTTCCACAAACGTGGAAGTGTGGCAGATGAGATAACATGGCTAATGCGCACACATGTGACCCACATCATTTTGGTGTAATCCAGTACCATAATCACTCTTTAAATATACTTGAATAAACTATAATTTCCTCAATGACAGGCTGGATAGAACGCTTGGCCTCCACAACAGCCTTATTATCTTTGACAGTTTCAATCCATAGTATTAATATCCCATCTCTGGCAGCTAGCTGCGGGTTTGCTGCATTTCCCAGGCTGAGGTCTGAACTTTATCCTTGATGTTCAAACAGTCTTCTGTAACTCTCTGACAAGAATCTTCCTGGCGCTGCAGGCGTTATGTGCAGCATGAAGGCTAAAAGCTAAAGCTAGCATGGCTATGAAATGTATTGCTGTGGTTATGAAGAGGATTAGGAAGTGACATAGGTTAATATGTAATTTGAACACAAGGAAACATTTGTCCATTCTTTTTCCTGTGGGTTGAAAGTCACTGCTTTGTACACACCTGTGGCTTCGTGGGGAGGCGTTGAGTGGGCTATGTTTCGGAGGAAATAGGTCCAATATGCTTGTTGTTCAACCTAGCCAACCAACCTAGTACTTACCTTGGCTTGACCAAAAGAATGCCAACTCAAGTGCCTATTTAAACAGTATAACTAGAACAATCAAATACTGTCACATCGTGGTACAACACACTGCCTCAGTTTACTTGCTTCCGTTTTAGCTGTTCACTTTGTGCTGTGTGAATGAACATCTATTGGCAAATTCAATAAGCGTGACTAAAACAGAGAAATATAGACTTCAAGGTCCACATCCATCTTCATTTTTCCTTTCAAGAAGCACACAGAAAGAGCAGTTTGTGCACATACTCCGTGCCTTCAAGCTCTCCCCTCCTTCACAGATTTAGTATAATGTATCTCTTTGTATAAAGGGAGATGTGGTTATTTCAATTGGGTTCATCAGTTGTTTGAGGGAATTGTAGTATGTTCAAATCATTGGGGCTCGCTCAACCAAATTTAGTCATCTGATGTTAAAATTTGAGCCTCTCTTGGCTTTGCAAATCACATTTATGATTTTGCTATTGTTTTAAGAAAAAAAGTTTCCCTAAATTTCCGCCATTTTCTATATGTATAATTTGACTTAGTCATTCGTGATCACAAAATATTTCCAGTTTAATGTTAAGTAAGCATATTCCTGATGAAAAAATAAATGTATTAAATAAAACAAATGATATTCATGTTCGTGAGTGAAAAGAATGGACCAGTGTTGTTATTGGTAACAAAGCTAAAACTATTAAAAATCATTTTCCTTAATTAAAATAAAGCCTGAAATTAAGTTCAGCTTTAGTTTAAGTTCAAGTTGAAGTACAAAAATTATTATTATAAAACTTGAACTAAAATGAAAACTGAAAATATTAAAAGGTAATGTACAAATATAGAGCGGACTTGTCTTGATAATGTATTTCAGTGGCATCTATCATTAATGCCAACATAAACTAATTAATATTCATGAGCTTAGTCTTTTTTTGCATGCAGTGGCATCACAACTTTCTTATCTTTGGCTCCTAGTCTAAAAATTCCAGCACTACTGGTTTAAATTTACATTTATTCATTTAGCTGCTGCTTTTATTCAAAGACACTTACAAATGATCCAGTGATGTACTGGCCCTCTGGCTGTTTAAAAGGTCTGTACATTTGAATAACTTCAACCACATTATGTCGTCTGCACACAGCTTTTCTGAATCAAGCCATCGTCTTCTTGAGGTTGAGTTGGTTAGGGGTTTTGTGCTGATGCTATAGTCTGATTTTAATCTTTCAAAATCCTGTTCTTTTTTTGGCCAATACCCCCTTTGATTCTGTGACTTACAGTATATTGCCTAAATGAAATCCAGAAATGCTTCCCATCAGGCACTCCCTATATGTGTCCATATATTCTTTCACATATGTTGATAGTTGGGATGAATCTGATTAGACTCTGCCATGGTGGTCTGGGTAAGATGGTAAAAAAGTCACACGTCTACACTTAATTTCAAATAAAAAGCAGCACTGAAGGAAGCATTCTGTAATGCGGCTGTGCATGTTGAGACCACACAGTGACTGAAACAAAACACAATGCACCTTTATCTGTCCGTCACAGGCAGCACGACTCGAGTCTGCACACGCAGTGACCTGAAACTCAAAATGTACAGCGTACACATTATATGGTTCATAGTATACACATTTAGATCTGTAAACCTAAAAATAATTTGCTATTTGTTATTTAAGGAGTTAAAATATCTCTCTCTTTTCATTTGTCTAAATATTGTCTGCCTTTTATGTTTACAATTGTGTACAAATGTTTTTGGAGTAGTAGTGTTAGTTAAGTGTTATTTTACTATTATTTATATACTATTATAGTATTTAGCCTTTATTTTTACATTTTCAGTTTTCATTTTAAATTTTACACATTTTTATGTGTTTTTGTCATTTTATAAGTTCTTATATTTCTATTTAGCTTTAATTTATTTCAGTTTGTTTTAGTGTTTTTATTCTTATTTAAAAGTATTTTTAAATAAAGTATTTGTATAACTTATTTTATTTCAGCTATAGTTGCCAATGCAACATTTCCATTTTAAGTTGTTCATCTAATATTTACTTTTTATTTCAGCTTTATTTCAATTAACAACGTTATTTAATAGTATAGTTTTAGTTAGCAAAAACACAGAGCAAGCATTACTATTTCTCATACTTGGTGTTGGAGGTTGTTCAGAAATATTACATCATAAAAACTGGTATTTTGTCAATTATGAATATAGTAATTGCCTATTTTACCCATATTTGTTTGTGCTATGTGGTATTTTATGCTTATTAGAGTTAGCTTAGCAACAAAGTCTGTTGGATTCTAGTGAAATCGAGCTATAGCCAAATCCACTTTCTTTAAAAAGAACAAAAAGCAAAACTTTTTATTACCATGCAACTTAATTTAGACTTTACGGTTTGAACTTTAGTCTTTTAACTAGTGTCAATTTCTTGAACACTTTCCAGATTTATCACAGAGTCCAATGTGGAATTGGTAAAGTAAAGTGGAGTTGTGTCCTGTGGTGCGCAGACTGCGAGGGTGTCACATTTCACAACAGAGGATCCAGAGCTCTGTGTTTGGGAATGGAGTGCTGCTTCCTTTTAAGGACGATGGAGCAACAGCAGGCCCTCCTCCTCCTCGCAGATGCCATTTCCTGAGTGTTCGCATTCTTCTGGCTCTTGCGTCTCTGTGATTTCAGGAGAAGAGTGGGATAAATATTACGCGGGTGATGTAAGGGCCCGCGGCCCACGCATCCTAACAACGTCATTGCCACTTCCTGTCATGGTCAAAGGCTTAGCTTAGATTCCTCAGGAGAAAAATATCTGGAGGTCAGATTGCAGGGAAGGAGGTTTGGTTAGTGTGTCACCATGTCTGATACTGTCACTTTTTTAAAATCAAGATTTTACAGGCTAAAGCCATAGGAGAACATTTAAAGTAGATTTTTGCAATGAAATCACAAAAATAATGATCGGCCTTAGCCTCGTCCCAAATCTCTCTTGCGGTACATTAATGTCATACACTGATCGGTCTGTGCAGCGCCACTTTAAGTCTAACACACCCATTGAGAGTAGAACAACACACCGGACATCGTAAGTCACATGACAATTACAATATGGTGGATGTAGTATGTTTGAATTTTATCATACTATAAAACGTAAAAGTTCGTTCCTCATCAGATGTATGACATGATGTTGTTTTGGATGCACCTAATTTGTTTATAGAAAAATAACACAGACATTTGAATGTAACTCTATTGCACTTGAGTATGGAGACTGTATGGCTAATACGTTTTTTCAATCTGATTGTTTTGATTCTATTTTATCTGAATTTAAGTCTGGTCCTCACACAAAGTTTTCATATGGATTCAGAAGGTGCATAAGATGTATGGACCATTATAATGATACTTTGTATGCCCCTTTTGAAACTTAAAAGCCTCATTCATCCCTATTCATTTTAATTGGATGGAAACAAGCGACCAGGCCAATTCTCCTTTTATGTTCCACAAGAAAGAAATTCATATTGGTTTGGAATGACATAAAAGGGAGTAAATGACTTAAGGTAAACTGTTTCTTTAAGAACAAATGAATCAGGGCTTGATTCATAAATGTAGACAGGACATGATAATGAAGATGACTATATGATTATGGCGAAGATGGTGCAGTTATGAGACCTCATTGCGAGGCCACAGAGCAAGTCCTGTGAATACATGTGTATATTTGTTTATGTGTGTGTGTGTGTGTGGGTGAACAAGTTCGGTACAAAGTAGCCCAAAGACCAGCTGCAGCACAGATTAGAGGTTGTGTGGTTTTTTGGTTGACTGGATTGTTTCTCATCTTTAGCTGTTTCCTCTCTGACAGAACTCCTATGTCTTATCTGAGTGCCACAGCCTTTCATGAATCTTTATATAGCGCCGTTGCCATGGGCATCGCTGTGGATACACAGCCTGTCACCAACCAAGAAGAACGACAGAAAGATATTTCAGAGAAAAGACACTGTTCAAACCAAACTAAGGTTATCGATGCTCATGTTAAAAAAATTTAATCTGTGTGTCTAACGTTGATAGAAAAAAGTTAATTTTAGCAAAGCTATTGGTTGCGGCCTCAGGAAACTCCATTGTCAGAGAAAAATAGTGGGTAACAATCTCCTGTCCTGGCAGGGCTTGGACTGTCTAGGCCGGATATTTGTGTTTGTGTGCCGTAGTCTTTGTTTACTATACCATTACCAGAACAGATTGCTAAACTTTATGTCCAACTTTAATCAGAAGGAAGCTTTTTGAAGACAGTATCTAGACTGTTTGAATCAAGACACATGACTTCCCTGATGGATAAATCCAGATCCCAAGCTGGTCTGACATCGTTTTGATTTGAAATACCAGCTGGTAGGGACCTAGCTGGGCTGGTAGACCAACTTAGACCAAGCCAGCTAACAAGTTCCAAAAACCATCTGGACCTTAATTTGCAGCAGAAGCCTTGACCAAAAAGCCAGATCCAGCTGATAGTTACTCTAGTCAATCATCAAAACCAATCTGAATTGGCTTGGACCCGCTAGAAAGGAGCTATAGTGGAAGTTAAGTAAGCACAGATAAGTCTAGCACAGTCATAATAGTCTCTTTACTACCAGGCTGCACTGAAGCGAATTGCCCCTCGGTCATTACTGTGGGCACAATAAGGTTATTTACATTTCCTGAACTGAACACACACTGGCACGCATGATAACTCCCTTATTGAATTAACTCCATGCTATACAACTTCCTTTATGGAAAGCTGCTGAATTTGAATTTCAGAAGTCTTATGGCAACAGAGTTCC
>CM060600.1:25089160-25329160 GCA_030578255.1 Tiaroga cobitis
TCAAGGAGTTTAAATTTGCTCCATTAGCATAGTAATTGTTTTCAGGTCTTCTCATTTTTGTCACATCACTTTAACTAAAGCGGTTATGTCTATCCTGAAGCATGAGCTTAATGAAATTGGCTCCGGGGTCTTATCTTTTTTTGAGATGAACTCATTAGTCTGTTCATAGACTGTTTTGTTTTGAAGGGATTTTAGGAGTCAGGTCTTGTGATGTTTCTAATGGTATACACACTTTCACACACCCTCAGAGAGGAAAGATTGAAGAGTGTGTTTGGAGAGTTACAGGAGAGTATAGGCTATGTTGTTTTTAAATGTAGTGTGGACAGAAAATAGTCCTTTTCATTGGTTATGTTTTGCCAGTGTGGGTTTTCCTTTCATGAATAGACTCTTTGAGGCCTATAAAGAAGCACTTTACCTTTTTGCTTATTGTCAGCTGCTGCTTTCTGCACCTCTATCATCAAATATTAGATTATTTAGAAAAAGTTCTAAATATCCTGTTAAATTTATGATAAAAATTACGCAACTCAGCTTGCCAGAAAGTCACTGTAAACAATATGTTTATAATCATATATTTCATTATGTGGTAGAATGTTAATATAACAATCTACGGTTTACCTTCAACTATAATCATATGTGATGTGTCATGCAGGGAGTTCTGGGAATGTCCTTTTACTGTTTTTCACTATAAATGATACAATAATTCATAATTCATCATTTACTTGCAAAACCATACATTTTACAGTATAACATATATAATGTGATGTTAAACCATTTAGAGTTTTTCACTCTGTATGGTAAGATAATTTACATTTAACTAGGGCTGTAGTCAAGACCACCTTTGTCGAGTCCAAGACAAGTCCAAGACCAGGACTAGTCGAGTCCAAGTCAAGACCGAGTCCAAAGAGGTTCGAGTCCAAGACAAGACCGAGTCCAAAAAGGTTCGAGTCCGAGTCAAGACCGAGTCCAGGAAAGGAAAAAAAAAAGTCTTATGCATGACATTATCAAGGCAGTAATTTGGGGTTATTATTTGTTGATCTAAAAGCAAAAGTGTCACAACACCCAGGATTTTTAAGTAGTAGCTAGTAAGATTGTAACTATAGTAACAGAAAGAGAAGACGCGTGCCGTTGTAGTGAGCACTTGGTCGGTTAATTTTGGCATTTTCTAAGTTAACGTTACCCTAATAGGCTAGTAATAAATGAACACACATACAAAAATGTCTTTCGTTCTTTAGGCGTCCTGGAGAATATTTCTGTTCGTCCTGAACACATTTTCTATTGTCAATTTAAAACTGAAGAAATCATCACCGATGTCAGATAACATTAACGTTAACACACCCACACAGCTAGCTACCACCACCACCACACGTAATCGAACTTATAACTTTATGACGTTAGGCTGGTGTTTCACTTTTCCTTCAATATTATTAACATAATAGAAATACACCTGGACTCGGTCGTGATCAAAAGCCATATTTGGCAAGACCAGTGGCCGAGACCGAGACAAGTCAGAGTCCGAATACCAGCGAGTCCGAGACAAGTCCGAGACCATAGAAAAACGGTCTTGAGTCCGGACTCGAGTCCAAGACCGGACTCGAGTACTACAGCCCTACATTTAACCAACTAATAGTACAGTAGCTTACAGTAGCATTTTTACAGTTTTTGCAGTAGCATTTTTTTTCTGTAAAAATGACAGTGCAGTTTGGACAGACTCTTGGGGTTATCCAGGGCACACCAGCTGGCGGCTGTAACACTGGTAGTACATTGTACGTTCTGGTAGAACATTCTCTTTTCTAGCTTTATTATAACTTTAATCATAAAACCTGTTGCTGAGCTCAAACATGTTTTATGGTATGTTTAACAGTTGAATCAGTAAAAAATGTCAGCAAAGTCCTTCTGAAAATCACTCCGCAGCCATCTTGAAAAAAAAAAAAGAATCATGTACTTGAATAAGCTGATTGAAGGTGGAACTTCCTTATCTACAGTGTATTCACCGCATTGATACTTATGTTTAGTTCTCTTATAATATATCTGTCAAAAAAGTTACATATTTAACCCAAGAGAAGGTGTAGTGTTTTGTCAAAGCAAAAGTATCTTGTTGTTCCTTAGCTTTCTTTCTTTCACACAAATGCTGAGGAAGGTCATTCTAAACCAAAGCAAACATGGCGATATGAATACTAAACTGTCTCCATAATTGCAGATTAAGGAGACTGTGGATTATAAAAGAGAACAATTCTAGGTGCCCTGATCAGTCCTCGCATTCTGTTTGAAATGCATCCTTCAAGCCAAATGCAGTTTTGAAAATAATACGAGTTTTTTAATGGTGATGAAATGTCTGTTTGGGCCAAATCAATGTTGAAAAGTGAGTATTTTGAACTCGACTGTCACTATGCGACTATATTGATTTGTCTCAGTTATTGTAGCAAATCCCAGCATTGATGTTTTATAGACAGGATACATGCTATTGTGTCCTCACATCTTAAAGTTTGTCTTCTTTTTTTAAACTCATGAATGCAGTCAGATCGTGGCAGTTGCCTGGTAACAGATGTGCCCGACTGAAATGTTTTTAATAATCAGACCCACGCTTGAGTCCGACCTTGTTATTGTGTGTGTGCGTTTGTGTGTCTGTGTGTGACCTTCACCCTGTATCTCTAATGAGTGTAAGTAGCTCTAACAGGGTTATGATGCACTGCAAGTGCTAAACGACAGAGAGAATGTGAAGTGTGTTTTACTGACAGGTTTTCGGAGACCTTCAGGACCCGACGCACAGCACATGTTTATGTTGTTTCTGTTCAGCTGATTATGTGTCTGCCCACCGTGTCATCCTTTTTGAGATAAAAAAAGATAACTTGATAGATTGTAGCTTTTTTTCAGAGTAACGGCTACCTGTCCATATTTGTTGATCACATGCTGGGGCATAGCATAATGACTTTTAGAAATGATCAAAATTTGTCCAGATATTTTAAAGAGGTTTGATTAATCCTGACCTCAGTGTTATTTAAAAAAAAAGAAAAGAAAAAAAAAAACAACCTAGTCACATTTTACAATCAAGCAGTTGGTTGTTTTCACAGTGGGCTAAACGAACACTTAAACTGTGAAATGAAATTCCACTGAGACTAAGGCTACCTACTTACGTCCACCTTTCAGAATTTTTTTTTTTGTTTTAATCGTTTAAATAATAAAATAATGTATGAATTTATGAATACCAAATCGTTTATGAATATTCATAACCCAAACCGTGCCTGTCACATTTTGTGCACTGAGCTACTGACAGAAAGTAAACTCCCTCTGAAGAGAAGTTGTCTTTGGAAAAGAATTGATAAATGTCTGAACAACAGTGTTATTTTATTATTATATTTATTTATCATTAAAATTATATAACTACATAAGCGTGATGCATTGCAGACAGACATTCCAGTTTGATTCCTTAAAATTTAGTGTAAGGTACTGAGAATTTAAATGATCCAAATTAAGATTATAACATTTTTAACCAAAGCGTGTGGATGTAACTATATTTAACACTGTAAATCAGAAACGACAGGTGTTTTCTCCTGCTGTGTAAACGCAGCCACTTTTCAGATCTTTTTCTTTTCTTTTTTTTTTTTTCCATATCACATTACACTGTTCTGGTGAAAAATAAGAGGACTGTAGGTCTTCTAAGGTCCAAATCTCTTCCTGTCCTCAACCTCCTGTATTTATCTGACTTGAGAGCTCTTATCTGCCTCATTCCCCTTCTGCTGTGCACTGCTCTGCTGTTACACTTCCTGATTTGTCAGAGTGTCTAAAGTCCCGTCCGCCTTTAATCTCCCACAGTGCACCTGGAAACTCAAGTTTAGCTCGATCAGTGCACACATCACAGCTTTGTTAAAGTGAGAAATGTATTGTACAATGCACTTAAAACTATTTCCCAGCCACAGTAGCTGCTTTTAACAATGAGTCATTGGTAGTTTATATAGAGCACATGAGTCTTTTCTGTGGTTCAGGTGATTGCTGGGGATGGGCTGTTGCATTGGTGATATAACTCAGTTTTAGTGCACTTTAAAGCAGCTCAGTCACTGGCTGAGAGAGAGAAAGAGCACTCCCGGGTCCCTTTGAGACATATCGTTTTTGTAAAGTACACAAACGATGGCGTTGCAGCACCATGGAGAGCTCCGTGTGCATATGCATGTTGGCATCTTAAAGTGGCTTCCCAGTGCTTCCTTTCAAACCTGACAGGGCACAATAACACACTGCAATTAACACCCCAAATTACCCACCACTGGCTGGAAACCAAGAGAGAGGAGCAGTCGGAAGGAGAAGACAGCGAAAACTGGAAGGGAGGGCAATGGAGGTTGCGTTTCAGGCAGAATCCATTACACAATAAGGCCTCTAGAGAAATTGATTTGCTATTAGAGGGTAAATGCATATGGCAGGCGGTGGGAGATTTCCTGGAAGGGGCAGATTCTGAGCCCTCTTCCCGTGCTCTTTTACAAAACCTTGATGGAACTGCCATCCGCAAAATTGTGTCTAATTTGATGTTGATATTTCAGCATGCACTGAATAAAAGTATACCTTCTGCTCTTCCATTTCAGATGGATCAAAGGCAATTTAAAGAGAAGCGTCTCATTTGAGGCTCTTAGCCTCGCACTTTCCCTCTGTTTCCTGTTAACACTTGCAGAGGGAGGCAGAATTACGTCCCTCGCACATGTTTCACGGACATTTGCCAATGCGTTAAACTCTTTGGGGCATCAATTTTTCAAAATGTTTGACTTTGACCTACTTTGTCATTGACTTTTTGAAGTGCAGACAATGATTACTAAACATTTGGTATGATGTATCATTGCGTGAATGGTGCTGTTGTACAGTATAACGATAGAGACCAAATAAAGATAAAGATTTTTCGAGTTCAGTTTCAGTATAATCTCCATCAAAAAATGATATCATAAACATTAATATAAACTACCTTTGAAAAGTTCTGGGATCGGTACGATTTTTTTATGTTTTTGAATGAAATCGCCAAGGCTGCATATATTTGATCAAAAATATAGTAAAAATAGCAATAAGATGAAATATTTAAATGTAATTTATGAATTTTCAGCAGCCAGTCTTCAGAAATCATAGCCGTTTTTTTACCATTAATTATTTTTTATTTATTTTAAGTAATTTAATTTTTAAATTAAATTGATCAGTTTTAGTATTATTTTTTATTCAAGTTATTTTCCAAGGCTACATTCCTAATTTTGCATCATTTCTAATTAAACAACTTTTCTTTAGGCAACATTTCAAATTTAAGCTCAAGTTTTTCTTCTAATATTTATATTTTAATTTATTTCAGCTTTATTTAAATTAATAAAAATTTTTTTAATAGTAATTTGAGTTATATTTTTAGTTTATAAAAATACTGTTTTGTAACTTTGTAAAGGTCTTTACTGCTAATATTTTTAAGGTGTTAATTTCTTTCAAAAACAACCTTTCTGACCCCAAACTTTTGAAAGGATTTTGTATATATATACAGTATATATTTTTAAAATTTGAAAGTATATTGTTATTATTTTTTATGTCCACTGCTTTTTCAGATGAAGTCTTTGCAGTTGGCTCCTAGTGCTATACGGTCACATTGTTAGATGCAAATTGAGAAGGTGTTATAAGCAGGACAGTGGGGGGTAAAAGAGACCTGCCGGAGCACGAGCTACAGATGACTTTGATGTGGACCTCTGTCAGAGGCTCTGCCCTTTATGTGGGCCAGGAATCTGCCCAGCCCACTGGATGTTCCTCATGCATACCAACACATCCCACCTATGACTGAACATACGTTGTTCATTAATGCATATATGTATTTAGGACGGGACTTAATTTTATACCTAAAGAATTGATTGTATTGTGAAAGGTGGGTGTGGTTTCTCTTTTTTTTAAAAATTAGAGGGCTTAGTTTTTTTATTTGTTACAAAACATTTTTGGGGGGGAATATCGTGCACCATTACATTATTCTTAGTAAGATCAGGAATGTGTATTGAGAAAGTAAATAGTATCTATTTGATCGTGACTTATATTTGTTTGATTATTCATAATTTCATATGGGAATATGTCAGCTACACATGCAGGCCATGGTTATATTGCCATGATTCATTCTTGACATGACGTAACTCTGCATGTGGGGGACACGCAGCCATGTCTATAGAGTCAAGGTCGTGATGTGGCTCCGTAATTTAACTGGGATCAATAGGATCGTATGGCTGTGTGATTCTGACTGCCTGACTCTGCTGAGAGACAAATACTGGTCTGAATGTGTGTGTCCTCTTACTATAAAACTGTTGTGCAATACACACATTTTTATCTTATCGTTACAACCTGTCGAGTACCAACAGTCTGGTCCATCTGCCGACAGCAAAAACTGTGGGATTACCTAATGTTAATTAACTAATCCTAATCCCTTCTTTCTTTCTTTCTTTCTTTCTTTCTTTCTTTCTTTCTTTCTTTCTTTCTTTCTTTCTTTCTTTCTTTCTTTCTTTCTTTCTTTCTTTCTTTCTTTCTTTCTTTCTTTCTTTCTTTCTTTCTTTCTTTCTTTCTTTCTTTCTTTCTTTCTTTCTTTCTTTCTTTCTTTCTTTCTTTCGATTCTGCTTAGTGCCTCTTTTGGTTTCATCATTTCCTCTAGGGCTCTGTCATGTGAAGGCGTACAGCCACATTTTCTACTGCCATCTCAGTGACTATCACCTCCAGATGAAATGTGATTGATTTCAGCATTTCGGCCATGAGTGACATATCTGAGCGAGAAATGATTTTACCCTTTCAGAAAGGGAAAAACTGTTTTCTGGATGCCTGCTTTGAATCTTAATGTGTTTGTGTGTACAGTTGGATTGTGATTGTTGAGGGATGTGATAAGTGCTTAGAATACATTTTCAGGATGAATTATGGAATATACTGTATGTGCATCCGTGTTTCCTGTTCTTTACAGAACGGTCGTTTCAGCCGCCGTCCACATTCACGCTTGTTCCTGAGACAGCCCTGAACTTATTATTAAACAAGTTGTGGTCTCAAAGCCACCATCCTGATTTGACTTACTCCCTCTGGGGTAGACCTATTATTTAGAGAATGCAATGCCCCTCGGCCCATTTCCTAGACATGAGCGGGCAGTGCAAGGAAATATCCCTGTGTACACGGAGCTCCCTGGTGTGCAAAAATCAATAGCTGCAACGCATGCAGTCTGAAAAACGCACTACTGTAGCCCATCTATTACAGATGTGCCGCTGGATATATAAAGCCAGATCTGATAATGAAGGAGCTCTGCTAAGGCAAGCATATTTCAGCACCAGTTGAAACGATAATTAAGTTTCCAGTGGACCATCATTTATGTATAAAAATTGTCATTTGATAAATAAGTGTGATTTGCAGCAAGATTTATATTTAATGTACCATACAAGTTCCACTCAAAAACTTCCTGTTACTAGCTAACATTACAACAACAGCAAGCATATATTGGTTCTGTGAAACATAGCAAAACCAATGTTACTCACGTATAGAGCAAAAACAATACTACCCTGGCGTCTGTTTTCAGGCCTTCCCGCTTAGCTTTTCTAATATTAAAGCAGTGTTACTCAAACTTTTTCTGCCATTCCCCACTTTGAAGGTAGGGAAGGGTTCGTGCCCCACCTGTCCTATTGCAATCGCCACAACAAAATGTTAATAAACTAGGCTTTAAGTTAAAATGTATTTTATTAACATGACATTTTAAAAACATAAACATGACAGTAGATCAAAATAATAATGCAATTGTGTTTGTATTTTGCCTCTGATAACATCAAATTCAGAAACAGAGAAAACAAAAGTGTGGACTAAATGTGCTTTGCTTTATTTTGTCACTTCGCAAACTGTATGCAAAAACAACAAACAAAATTGAAAAAGAATAATAATAATCTCAGGGTTTTTCCTGGCTCAAAACGAGGCGGAGGTGGTAAAATCCTAATAATGTACGTATTTTAGGTATTTTTATATTAATAATTGTGTTTTGTATTTTTCGAAGACTATCATATAAGCTACAGTGTTTCCCACAGTATTTTGTGTGTGGTGTGGACCTCTGCACCCCTAGGGGTGTCCGGGGGCATGCTCGACGCTTGACATCACAACTATTCAGTGTTTTCAACCACATAATGTTTTATTTAGGTTTCAGACATTTAAATTCACATAACTAAGTTACTAAAAAAGCAATACATTTAGAGTTTGTCAAATAACACACTTATGTCTATGGAAGCGGTAATAATAATTATTTCCATTATAATTAGATGACACGTATTATTCATATCAAATACACATCGTGTAAGTAACTTTCAAGTTTACTCTATGCTTCTCTCAGTTCACCAGCCACTTACTTTCATACTTTCATTTCGGGAGAAGTGGATAAATTGACGTTTGTTAAATCCAACAGATCCGATTATCTAAAATCCGGCATAACGCCCATCGCGTATAGCTCAACTAAGGTATTTATACAACAAAACACATCCACTTGCTCATATTTGACAATCGGAATATCAGATATTTCCTGCTATAGCCAACAAATTTGTGAAATAAAAGCAGATAATCAGTCATTCAGCGCTACTGTGGCTGCGGGGGTGACAAGCAATGACGCGTCACCATGGAAACCATAAAGGATATGATCTAAACGGGCGCCTTTAAAAACTTTTAAACTTACGTGTGAAAAGGTTAAGTAAGGCTTCCATTTAAATGTGTCGTTGTTTTGTTTTGAGTTTATGCTCAATAAATAAAGGAATAATAGAGATGGGCACAAAAATTACCACATTTTCTCCCGTTTGTCGCGCCCCACTTGTCATGTTTCTATTCCCCACCAGTGGGGCGCGCCCCACACTTTGAGAAACGCTGTATTAAAGGGATAGTTCATCCCAAAATGAAAATTCTTTTATCATTTATTTACTTTAAGTTGTTCCAAACCTGTATACATTTCTTTCAGCAGAACAAAGAAACTTGTACAGATTTGCAACAACTTGAGGTGAGTAATTGATGACAGAATTTTTATTTGTGGGTGAACTATCCCTTTAACACAGGTCCTGAAGCTCTTGACTGATCATAACCTTGTTTTTCCAGTGATGTTCCTTTTCTCTTTTGTAATGTCTCTCCGCTATCTCTCTTTCTATAGTCTTTCTTTAAATCTCCCTTTTGCTCACTCTCTCTCCTCCCCCATCATGAGTGGACACGCCCCCTACTGCTGATTGGCTACGAGTGTGTTATGTGCGCTTGGTCCACTTTCAACAGCGTTTCTGAGAAATCACTTACTGCACCTTTAAGAAAGTAAAAGTTGCTGCACACTACTGTAAAGTGTGGTTATTTCTTGTGAATGTGATGCATATATACCAGAGTTCCTTAACAATATTCTCTAATCAGCTTGCGTCGGATGAGAATCAAGAGCTCTTTACTCTGCTCAGTCCTGGAATAATGTAACAATCCTAATAATATGTAGCAGTTCAATGAGAATTGTAGATGAAGTGCAGTAGGTACGTAACAAGCACAAGGTGTACAGGTGAGTCATTTAGCAAAATAGAGCCGTTTATTGATTCAATGCAGGAGAGATGTTTTGCCTCAAATGCAATTTATTCTTAGTTATTATTCCTGCTTAGATGCCACTGTTTATTCTTTAGCTATAGGTTGATTAGATTTAATATCTGCTATCCTTTTTAGTAATCATGAGGATATTGGGTCGAATCATGCCTAGCTCTCAGCTAATAAACCCACTTGATTAATCTCCTTATTTGAGAAGAGAATTTCACAATTTCACAGCTTTATTTTGTGTAAATATTTAACTGAATTAGAATTTGATGTATGAACCTGGAGCTATACATGCAGCTTTCTTCACATTCTCATGTATTCATTATCTTAAAACATGAGAAAGAAAATGTACTTGTAAAATTGTGCCCAGCACAGAATAGCCTATTTATTCCTGTTTAAAAACCTGTTCTGTTGTGCCCCTTATTATATCTCATTAGAGCTCTCTACCATATTTTTCTATGCCTGTGGCTTTTTTTGCCACTCATTTAATGTGTTTTGCGTCTTTAAGGCATACTCCAATGTTTTTGTTCAGCTCCATGCTGTCGAAAGAACATCAGTGAGTAACATCATGAGTCAAGGCTTCCGTAACTCTGTAGAGCCTCCACTCGCCCCCACACGGGGCGAATCATAGCCCTCCTTCATTGTTGATCCCACACCACCCTCATGTTAACATTTTGACGTATTTGCTGGCTGAAAGAGCTCACTCTGCCTGCTCAGATCCCAGTGCTCCCATTTTGATGTAGTAGAATTAACTTTTTACCACCATAATATACAGTTAGCCTAAAAAGGTTTTGATCCAGATTTACTATTATCGTCGATAGATGATCTGATGGCTCTTATCAGTGCATCCAGGACTATGAGCTACTCTAGGAATGGTTGAAAGAACCTCTGGGATTTCAGAGGCTATGTTCTTTTACTATTGCTGATGAGTGCATTTCTGTGAATGTGTGACGTTGTCAGCGAAGACGTTCGGTGATGTTGAAATGAAGCTCATTTGCAGCGTGTGAAAACGCATGCTGGGGTGTGATGGGAAGCGGAAGGAAGAATAATGAAATCTCTCCTCCTGCCGTAATACTCATACTTACCAGATCAGTGTGAAATATGAGTGTCTTACAAGTATGAGGGCTGACCATTGATCTGTGTGTCAACTGGGTGTTATGAGCATAATGAAGGCTCTTGAAAAATGTAAAGCATTCTTATTAGAAATAAGCAGTACAAAAACATTAGCAAATGATGGTTAATCACTATAGACAAGTACAAGTTTTCATTTATCATGACTTCATGGCTTCATCCAATGATTTGCACACCAAGGCTGCAATTATTTAAACAAAAATATTGTCACATGATCCTTCAGAAATCATTCTAATATGCTGATTTGATGCTCAAGATTATTTTTATTATCAATGTTGAAAACAGTTGTGCTGCTTAACGTGTTTGTGGAAACTGTTGATTCTTTGTTGAATGGAAAGTTCAAAAGAACAGCATTTATTTCTAATTGAAATCTTGTCTTTACTATCACTATTGATCAATTTATTGCATCCTTGCTAAATAAAAGTATTAATTCCTTTAAAAAACAATTACCCCACAATTTTGAATGGTAGTATAAGCCATTCCTAGGAGGTAAATATTGTTTCTCAGTGGTTGCTAATAGCTCAGGAGATTTAATGTCCAAATAAAATCAAGTTGCTTTCATAATACATATTCCAGTTTTTTTTTTTTTTTTTTGTGGAATTAATTGGCGCTCGTTACTCCAAAGAAAAAAGTTTATCTTTAATTTATAATACATTTATAAATGATAATAATAAAACCCATTCCACCTCTACAATTTACTATTTTTGAAAAATTGGAAGTATGTGTTGCAAATTCCATTTCATGTTAACTTTGGCCTTGTCCACACTAATACATTTTCGTTTGAAAATGCATCTTTTTTTATTGGTTTTGGCCTTCTGTCCACATTGAGACGGTGTTGTTGTCCTGCGAAAATTTACTTTTTTAAAAACACTTTTTCAAGTGGATAAATTTGAAAATGATATTCGAAAAGGAAACATTTTTCGTCATGTGACTGATATTGTACCGATAGATATGTATGATTATACCACTATTGTGTCTGTTGTGTGCTATTCATTTTCACACTGTTGATATGTTACTTTGTACACTTTTCATATCTCAGTCCTGGAAAGATGACAGAAAATGTACTCGCAATTGCTGTCCTGCTGCAAAACATGAGAGCAGTTTCCTTTTAGACCAAACATATAATGGTGACTGAGTGCGACCTGGACATATCAGTAAATGGTGAGATATTTTGCTAAAAAAAAATAATTCTACCAGAAGTATAGTATGAAAACTTTGTCTGTCCTGTCCATTTCATCTCAGGAAGCTTTTATGAGGTTTTACGCATGCGCTATAAGATGAATTTAGTGTTTTCCAAAAGTTTCTCATCCACAAGGTAGGAAAACTTGAAAACGCTAGTGTGGACGGATAGCATTTTGAAATGAATGTATCCGGATTAAATGTAGACACAGCCTTTAATTGGGTCCTCATTTATGCTTCATTAAGTATCATTGTTGTCTCTTACAATCCCATAGGAGAGTTTAAAATAGAAACAATTGAGATAATTGTTAACTTTCAGTGAGTATAGAGCTGTAGAGTGAATCTGTAAAGCAGAGCCCAAAGTATTTGGTCTTTAAAAGATGTTCTTTTAAAAGAAAGAAAAAGGTTTGAGTTCATATTAAGATCTCTGACTTTTGATTGCAGACTTTTGTATCTCTGAGCAAATCTGGGCAGTTTGTTGAGACCTTGTCTAACATTAGTGGACAGATTGTTGAGTTTCTTTCTTCTCAGGAGGGAGATTTCAGAAACAGGATACTTTAGCATAAGTCTCCATTTTTATAGGGACCCAAACATTTTTATTCGTTTACTCACCCTTATATAATCCCAAACCTTACTTTTTTTCTGCGAAACACAGGAGAAACTGTTTCAAAGAATGTCAGGAACCAAACAACATTGGAGCCCATTGAATATCATTGCATTTTTAAAAAAAAGAAAGACATTTTTCATCATTCCACAGAAGAAAGGGGTGAGTAAATTATGATAGAGTTTCCATTTTTGAGTGAACTTTACCTTTGATTAGATCTTGTTTGTGTTTTTTGTTCTTTACAACACAATATAAGTTGCTTATTGTGCATTATGTTCAGTGACAGTAGCGGTCTCACGAAGATGTGAATTTGAGCAAAGCATTTCAGAAGTGTGAGGGATACAGCTCATGTTTATCCTAACTGATGGCACAGACAGATTGTGTTTTTGGTCCCAGAGGAACCTCAGGAGTGTTAGATGATTTATCCCAGTAGCTTGGGGAACCACATTCATCTCTCACACAGCGAGAAGAGCCCCTGAACCGGGGCCAGGCAGACTCATGTACCACTCCTCAGTGACAAGGGGGCTGTAGTGGCCCAGGGTCGCCCATTCTGTTAGCACAGATTAAGATCCTGCACAAGATACCGTCAAGGAGAAAGCCTACTGCTCAGACCTCCAATTGACAATATGTAAATAAACCTGCAGACAAGAGAATGGAGAAAAAATCAGTGAGATGTTAATGAGAAAGAGAGTGCATGTAAGATTTGCGACTTCTCTGAGCAGTCTGTCTCTTTTTGCCCTCCCTCCTCCTCCTCTCTCACCTGCTCTAGGCTGAGTGTGTGTGTGTGTGTGTGTGTGTGTTGTAGATTATTACTGAGGGGAGAGGAGTGTGAAGAGCATCTCTCTCTCTCTTTCTCTCTCTCTCTCTCTCTCTTTCTCTCTCTCTCTCTCTCTCTCATCCGCTCTCCTCTCTCTCTCTCTCTCTCTCTCTCTCTCTCTCATCTCTCTCTCTCTCTCTCTCTCTCTCTCTCTCTCTCTCTCTCTCTCTCTCTCTCTCTCTCTCTCTCTCTCTCTCTCTGACGCTGTGGCTGGTGACTCTTCCACAGTGTTTACTCATAATTCATACGGAGAGATTCCGCTCAGCCACACTATGTTTGCCTCCATTTGGTACGCTAAGAAGCTGGGACGCAGGCTGCTTCAGAATGCTAGGAAGGCTAAAATGCAGAAGGTAGGTGTGGGAGATATTCATTTACTCCTCGTAGAGTTCACTCAGAAGAATATGACCTTGTTTGAAGTACTTCTTAATCCGAATTGTTTAACAAAAGGTGGATTTGTGGTTGAAGTATCATTAGTGTGAAAGGAAAGATATTGTTGTCAGGTTTGTCGTTTATTTTCATTAAAGTTTGTTAATGCTTAAAAGCGGTTGAGATTGAGTACCTCCACCCCGCCAGATCTAATTTTCAGCGTCTTATAGTGGAAGTAATATAATAACGTTGTATCCCATTGTCGGAACTCCAGCTTGCTTTACAAAGCATTAATAATGATCTGTATCGTTCTCATTAAACTGCAGAAAGTCCTCTTAACCTGCTGTCTTCCTGTTATCGTCGTGTTTATTACGCTGTACCATCTGTGAAGTTGACCAGTCTGTCTCCCTTTCTCTTTCTCACTCTTTCTCTCCCTCTGCCGACTCTCGCAGTCTTGAGATGTTTAGTACCATATCCTAGTTATCCTAACCTAGCCTGTCTGCTTTCATTTTATTCTAGTCCTGTTTCTGACAGGCTCACTTCAATTCTCATTTTTCTCTTTCTCTCAATTTCCCCCACTTTGGTGTCCCTGCTGAAGATCATGGTTGCTGTCATCAGCAAGGGTCTTCATCACTGTTACTAAAGGTGTGGGATTTAAATGCAACAGGTTTTACCTACATGCTTGGTGTGCGAATGTTCTGGGTTGGAATTTTTTATGGGGGGAATCTCCCAATGTATGTCCAGAGTATGTCTATGTCACATTTCAGCCTAAAATCCCCCCCCTTCCTCCTCTATCCTACATATCTACCCCCCCCCCCCCCCCCCCTTTTATTTTTGAACGTTTTTGAAAGTAGTCTCTTATGCTCACCAAGGCTGCATTTATTTGATTATAAATACAGTTTAACTGTAATATTGTGAGATATTATTACCATTTAAATAACTTTTTGTCCAATTTAATATATTTCTAAATGTAATATATTCCTGTGATGGCAGAGGTGAATTTTTAGCTGCCATCACTCCAGTCTTCAGTGTTACATTATCTTTCAGAAATCATTCTAATATGCTGAATTACTGCTCAAGAAAAATGTATTATTATTATCAATAGCCGCTTTTCCTTCATCGGGCCGAACAATGGTAAGAAACGGTTTCAGTTATATTTCCACTTGAGCTTGGTACGGCATGGCACGATTAATAACCGCTCAAGGCCCGGAATTGTCTGTTCGTAAAGACCCGCCCCCTTTAGTTTCTGTTGCTATGTCTGACAAGCCATGCCTCTCTCACGCCACACATCATGTTCTCACGCAGTGAAAAATACATTGCTGAGCAAAGAAGACAGTGACAACGCGCTGGCAGACAGGACTTTTGATATGAAACAAAGTCTCAACTTTTAAATATGGTCATTTTTTAAAGAAATTTAAAGTTGTGTGGCTCTTTAATGTGTTGTGACCGACCGCTGTAGAGCCTCAGTTAAAGCTGCTCGTGAACCGATCATCTGTTCCTTCTGGTTAATTTATAGCATCAAATAAACATGAATGACCATCAGAAGGAATGTTGTTTCAACCACTGAAAGACGTCAGTACACACCGTTTTTTAAGTTCAAGTCCACCGATGTTAATCTATTAACTCTCCTGACTGCTTTGTCGGGCAAAATGGCGGATTTGGCGGATGGTGGATTAGTGGATTATTATCGGTCATATCGCCTGCCAATCAAAATCCCTGCGAAGAGTGAATTCTCAGAACAGTTGGCTGAACCGTGCTGGTAGAATACATGTAGTGACATCGCCATACAGGATTGGTCACTTGTCTGTTCTCTGTAGCTGGCAAAGCGCGCTATACTAGAGTGAAGTAAACACAAGTTAATCAAAAAAAAAAAAAAATCGGATCATCCTCCATAACGAGGTCGCAATTTACATCTTTATATCGTCTGTAAACTCTTGCGTTACAGAGGCAACGACTGATGCATTTGTATTAAATTCCAAAGAGCCTCCATTATCAGCCTCACAGTTGAAAATGAAACCGTATCCGTACCGAGTGGGCCGGATCGGCACAGAATGGAACGGTTAAGCAATGAGAGCGGTTTGGCCCAATAGTGGAAAAGTGGCTGATGTTGAAAACAGTTGTGCTGCTTAAACCGTGCTATTTGTTTTTAGCAATGTAAAAGTCTTTACTCTCACTTTTGATTCACTTTTGAAAGTTTTGAACTGTAATATATAAATATATATTTGTTTAAAGCAAATCTTAGGACCATTAAGATTTTTTTGCATTGTTACAGTACACTATTTTCATGACATTTAATCTACGTACATTCTCCCCATATTTCTGTATTGATTTAATACGTTTGTTTGTATTTTTAGTAGTTTGTATGCTCATTCTCAGTGATGTTCATTTTATTCTCAGTGACTGCAATACAGGCTTTTAATTAAACAGGAGATCAGCATATCAAGTGCTACAATGATTTTTAAATAATATATCATATTTTACCACATTAAAGTAATGTGGATCCCGTTGGTTTGAATTTTTGTAGTGGGACCTTTCAGGGACAATGTAAGGATAATGAAAATAATGTCAATTTAAAAATGGCCCTAAAATTGATTATTCAAAATAAAAAAAGATTCACTCCCTTTGGTTAACTTTGTGTGTTTTTAGTGCAGGTTTTTTCTTCATTTGAACATCCAGCAAAGTGCTGCCTAGCAACCCATAACCTAGCATTTAGGTGAAGGAATCCTGTATCTGTTTTTTTTTTCTTTCTTTCTTTTTTTAAACACATGCATGTTCATATGGTCAAGCCTCCGAAGTGAGGACAGAAGAGGAAGAAATTGACTTATGCTGACAAACCAAAGACACACATCCCCCAGTCTGGAACTGTATGTCCAGAACAGCAGAACGTGGGCGAATGCTGATGACCGTAGGTCACATAAGGACACCAAGAAACTTACTCTAACTAGTCACTACCTTGAAACCATCTGCATCAGTTAATAGTACTGAAATATGCTTTACTCTGCCACTGATAACCAAATCATTTTGTGGGGGGTGGGTGCATAATTGACATGAGAATTATGTCACAGTGCAAATATCGTAATGGTCCTACAGTATGCTTCAAGCTAAATATGTATTATTTAGTAGTTAGGGTAAGGTTTAGGTGATATTTAATCTTGACATTTTCTTGGTTCAGAAATTCACTTCATGGTTGTATTGATTTCTGTTTTGGCAGGAGGGTTTCACACCCTGCTCACCTTTCTGCCTGTGCTGGCACTGTTTCACACTCTCCAGCAGAGGCTTCATCACTGTTACTTTGAGATTGGTTTCATCTGTCCACAGGTCTTTAAAGGAACCTGTTTCTTGCTGCTGATGATGATCTTTTGTCTGTTCTATGTGAGGTTTTATGATCTTTGTCTCTGAGGGCAGATCTATCAACCAGGGGTGCGTTTCCCAAAAGCATTGTTTGCCAACTTTGAAGTCTATTGGTAACGACGGAACTTGCGACAGAAGTTGGCTTTAGGAAAAGCACCTCAGAGCAGCAGTTTAGTAGTTATTGAAATTCTTTAATTTGACATACTGTCATCTGGCTTTGTGTTTAAAGCTAAGGGAATGAGTGATTTCCGGTGTATTTTTCTTTTGGTTTATGATGATCCATACATAAGCACCATTCATACACCTGAATGGTTGGTGCAGGTGAGCTGAACACAGGAAATAATATGAAAACAAAAAAAATTAAGAGAAATCCAATGTTTATTAAAATGGCAAATATTGATTTGATCATGCCTTTATCATGCTTTTTGATCAAATTTGTGGCGTCAATGATTATTCATGGATTTGCTAATGCTGTACTACCTCTGAGGAGGTGCCATGGGTGTATTTCAGGACTTACAAATAAAAATGTATTTTGGCTCAATCTTTACAAGGACAGAGCCAAGAAACCATCACAATCCTGTTCCTGTCCCCAAATATAAATATTACACCTAAGGTACACCTAAATGTACCTTTATATTTTTTTTAGAACATTTTAGTAGACATGCTCGTCTTTTCTTTGCTATCTTCAAATATCTAATGGCTCAACCTGGATTTGGAGAGGGTTTCATGCTTATTCGTGGCCTCTCAGCACATCTACATATACTATTATAGAGGAACTACTGAAGCGATGCAATCAAATTGAAATGAACCCTTTTTATAATTTGAACAGCAGGAAATGTCTCCTCGGCCAATTTTTTTGTGAATAACCTCTGAGCAAAAGTAATTTATTTTAAACAGTTTGAAGATGTCCTTGATGTTGCACCTCTCCCTGCTCTATAGCCTCAACAAGCTCTCCCAAAAAAAGTGCTTTATGTGAATATTTTGGAATTTCATCTCCAGAAAGATGGCTATTTTAGACATTGTTTGTGTAGTAGTGTGGCTTTTTGTCCTTGTGCGTTCAATTGCCCTTCATATAAAATATGTGTCTGGGTCAAACGTGGACAGCATGCGCTCTTAGGTCATGTTGCCCGCTTGTGCTCAGAACCATTAAACTTGAGAAACAGGTAAAGGTAGACAGTCTCTCTTCTCTCTTTGACCTGGCTACCCCAGCAGCTGCTCTGCAAATATACCCACGCTTACAATATGACCTGAAGTTATTGTGAGAATTTCTTATTACAGTATTTAAGAGGATAGTGTAACCTAAAAAAATAAATCGTCATCATGAATGAAAGTGGATGGGGATGTCAATCTATTTTGTGATGTATATTGTTCTCTTGGATTAAAATGACTGAAAATGACTCTTAACTGTGCTGTAAGTTTACTTAAGCCACACGACAGCTTTGTGTAAGGAACAGACTGTCGTTATTTACTGAAAATTGCATGACAGTCATGGTCACCATTGACTTTCATTATGTTGAATAAAACAGCTTATAAATTTCTCCCTTTATGTTCCATGGAAGAAAGATACATTGGTTTTTGGGATCCTTTAATGATCCCATCTCTTTTAAGGATCCTGAACAAACAAGTGAAAATGAATGGTTCTAAATACATTTGAGGCAGTCCAAGGGCAGATTTTTTTGTGAGTAAACCCTGGATAAATGGGCAAACAGTACAAAACATTGGACACTTGAAATTGGGTTTTACACAAAGGCAAACAGGAATGTCTAAAAGCCTATTTTTAAACAGATAGAAGTGAAGGTTAGACTTTACAGACATTTTGGATCCTGTACCATGGTATCATTTCTCATCAAAAAGCAATGTTCATAAATACTAAAGATATACATGTTTGTGTTCATTCTGCATTCATCTTGAAACATGTCAAATATTTACATAAACACTACTAAAAAAGTACACAACCTTTTATTTGTGATTATGAATTTCTGTATCTTCTGTGCCATACTATATATATATATATATATATATATATATATATATATATATATATATATATATATATACACTCACCTAAAGGATTATTAGGAACACCATATATATATATTAGTGCTGTCAATCGAACGTGTGTACAGAAAAAGCAGCTCCGCCAATGACATGCAGGAATTGTTAGCAAACCATGCACTGTATCTTTTCCTAAATAGTTTTGGTGGTGATGAAGTTCTGCTCTAATTCTTTCTGTGAGTACAGTGCAGTCTCACATATTTCATGCCGGTCATTGAGCCCTCATAAAAAGAACTGCAAGGTTCAACACATTTTGTCTCGCCTGTGTGGCCTAAAACGTTATTAGATTCGGCTCTGGCTGGAGCCTTCCCCATTTGTCTCCCTCATTTGCCTCTGTAAGGTTTTATCATGCGGCGGCGATGACTTTTTAAAATTGGTTTTCGTGCAGGGCCTTTTTTTAATGCAACTTTGTTGTCCGCATTGTTCTTCACATTCATATTGGAATGTGGCTATAGCCTTTATTCCTGTAAAATGAGGCTTCTACATTAGCAGAATAAGGATTTTTTTTTTTTTTAATGTTGCTATTTAGTGATTCAGCACTGTATATGTATAGTGGTGTGCGGCGGTCCAGCATGTTTTAAAGATATTAAAGCAGAGGAAAAAAAAGCATGGGGTAATTTTTGTATATATTCAAAGTAATACATTGGTTTTCCTGAAAGAATTGGAGAAGCGATGTGATGTAGTCTTTATCACTATGGAGACATGTTGACATTTGTGTTATGTGAATAATTAATAGGGTATCGGGAGTGACAGGCGGTTATGTGTAGGATAACAGTAAATAAGAGGCGCTGTATGAAGGTGATTCGCTGAGGCTGAGAATTTTCACAGCACACTTATTCAGTGTTAACTGAACCTGAATTTAGCCGATTGAGTTCAGCATCCTCTAATGTGGTTTGTTTGTTACGAAATATTGTTGCCATCGCATATGTCACAAGAGCTGTAAAGACTGATGCGATACACGCTGTAACAGGCTTCCACTATTGTTAGAGTCTGTCTCTCTTTCTGTACCTGTTCTTGTCTCCAACAAATTGAGGTGTCTCTCGTCCTCACTCCCGAGAAGCATTTCGAGAGTTGCTGATTCAGACTATAGCCTCTACATTATTGCTCATCCAGCCAGAATAGTCAGAAACTACAGTAGTCAACATTTGAAGTGGATCAAAAAAGTGAATCAAAGTTGTCCTAAGACGAGAACGGAATTGTTCAAAATTCATGTATAACTTTGATGAAAGGTTTTGATCCATTTCTAATGTTACTATAGTTTGAAGAAACTCCAAATTGACTTACATCAACCTATGTTTGTGTGTCGACTAGATTTGTTATGTCCAGCTTTTGAACTCCAGCTTAAACCAATCCTGGAGCTGGATTACATCCTAAATAGGGTATGTTTGCAGTTCCGCTGCGGATTAGGTCACGTGTTTTCCGAACCGGTCCTGGTGGAGGGGATATATGACAGATGTGGCTTAGCGCCACCACAGGCTCTGCTGTGAGCAGTGATAAGTTTAATCGCAGGAAGTTAGAGATGTCACTCGGTTTAATAGGCAGTGATAGATGAAAGTGTCTGTCAGCACATGGGCTGTACATTTAAAGGCCTTGAGAGGTTCAGGTGTTGAGGTTCACTTTGTATTTTGAGTTGCACGATTTTTCCAAACCTAGTAATTCTTTACTGTCTACTGCTTGCGTAAACAATATTTAAATTCAACAATTCTTTTAAAAATTTTTGCCATCTCAAGTGTCTTTTTTCACAAATTGTTGCAATGTATTCAAAGATTGACTTCTTCATGCAGGATGCATAAGATGCTGCTTTTATTTTTCCAAAACAATCTTAAAAGCCAGCATAATTTTGCTGCAAACCTTTAGAAACTGACTTCATGTTGAAAGTGTGCCTACTGTGCCTTATAGCGCTGTCTAGGTAGATATCTCGTAATGTTTTGGAACAGAGCTGTAGTGTTGCAGCGTAAAGGCAGGATGTTGGGTCATTTTTGAGAAGGATGGTAAAACTAGTTTGTGCCATTGTCTCTCTTAGGGATCGGCATCGTTAAGAAATTATCGATATCGATGCCATTGTCGAGTCTGCTTATCGATGCGATTCCTTATTGATTCCCATATCGATTCCTGTACCATTTGCTGAACACTTACAGGGTGGCTTTGAGAGTTGTTGGCTTTGAATGTCTTATTTAAAGTGGTTTTAGAGAATGAAAACCAAGTGTGCAATATCAATACAGAAGTTGAATGCATTGAAATTAAAAAAAAAAAAGAAGTAAACATTTCTAAAACAAAGCTTTGTATTGTAATCACACTTAGTCAACTCGTGTGTGCTAAACTATAAAAGAGTAAACAACGCATCATGGTTTACATTTTAACTTTAACTTTTATTGTGTTCACAAAAACTTCATCAATTAATCATTTAACATTTAAACATTTCTAGCAGTCCTTGGGCAGACGAGCGAATATTTGCACATAATTTGACTATTTAGCTAGAAAAGATCAGTGGTTACTTATCTAGCATTGAACAAACAAGTGAAAATGAATGGTTCTAAATACATTTGAGGCAGTCCAAGGGCAGATTTTTTTTGTGAGGAAACCCTGGATAAATGGGCAAACAGTACAAAACATTGTACACTTGAAATTGGGTTTTACACAAAGGCAAACAGGAGGAATGTCTAAAAGCCTCTTTTTAAACAGATAGAAGTGAAGGTTAGACTTTATAGACATTTTGGATCCTGTACCATGGTATCATTTCTCATCAAAAAGCAATGTTCATAAACACTAAAGATATACACTCACCTAAAGGATTATTAGGATCACCATACTAATACTGTGTTTGACCCCCTTTTGCTTTCAGAATTGCCTTAATTCTACGTGACATTGATTAAACAAGGTGCTGAAAGCATTCTTTAGAAATGTTGACCCATATTGATAGGATAGCATCTTGCAATTGATGGAGATTTGTGGGATGCACATCCAGGGCACGAAGCTCTCGTTCCACCACATCCCAAAGATGCTCTTTTGGGTTGAGATCTGGTGACTGTGAGGGCCATTTTAGTACAGTGAACTCATTGTCATGTTCAAGAAACCAATTTGAAATGATTCGAGCTTTGTGACATGGTGCATTATCCTGGTGGAAGTAGCCATCAGAGGATGGGTACATGGTGGCCATAAAGGGATGGACATGGTCAGAAACAATGCTCAGGTAGGCCGTGGCAAAAGCTCTTGCAAATTGTAGCCTCTTTTTCCTATTTGTAGTGGAGATGAGTGGCACCCGGTGGGTTCTTCTGCTGTTGTAGCCCATCTGCCTCAAGGTTGTGCGTGTTGTGGCTTCACAAATGCTTTGCTGCATACCTCGGTTGTAACGAGTGGTTATTTCAGTCAAAGTTGCTCTTCTATCAGCTTGAATCAGTCGGCCCATTCTCCTCTGACCTCTAGCATCAACAAGGCATTTTCACCCACAGGACTGCCGCATACTGGATGTTTTTCCCTTTTCACACCATTCTTTGTAAACCCTAGAAATGGTTGTGCGTGAAAATCCCAGTAATTGAGCAGATTGTGAAATACTCAGACCGGCCCGTCTGGCACCAACAACCATGCCACGCCCATTCTGACATTCAGTTTGGAGTTCAGGAGATTGTCTTGACCAGGACCACACCCCTAAATGCATTGAAACAACTGCCATGTTATTGGTTGATTAGATAATTGCATTAATGAGAAATTGAAGATTGTTTTGGAAAAATAAAAGCAGCATCTTATACATCCTGCATGAAGAAGTCAATCGTTGAATACATTGCAACAATTTGTGAAAAAAGACACTTGAGATGGCAAAATTTTTTAAAAGAATTGTTGAATTTAAATATTGTTTACGCAAGCAGTAGACAGTAAAGAATTACTAGGTTCACAAAAACTTCATCAATTAATCATTTAACATTTAAACATTTCTAGCAGTTCTTGTGCAGACGAGCGAATATTTGCACATAATTTGACTATTTAGCTAGAAAAGATCATTGGTTACTTATCTAGCATTAATGTTTTGATATAACTTATAAGCCTACCTACCATTGTTTGTGGAGTGCAGGCTGTCAAATATAGTGCACTCCTGGTATTTAATGCCAAAGGTTTGAGCATATTTGTTGTGCTTCCCACCCACCCCCCCCCCCCACCCCCCCCCCCCCCCCCACCCCCCTTACAAGCGAGACCCGCTTTGCAAAGATTACACTCTGAATGTTGCTGATCGTATTTTTTTGTAAAATGAAGCCACACTCTCGATCGTTTACGTCTCGTAGCCATCGCGCTTTTGGGGGATTTAAAAATCCAGTCGCATACTGTAACGTCATGCCGCGACGCGGGAATGGATCCAGTCACATACTGTGACCGACGTCATGCCGCGACGCGGGAATGAATGGAACGGAACATTCGGAATCGTTAGTGGAATCGTTAACGTGGGGACGTGTACGATTCCGATGGATCGGAACGTTTGGAACCGGTTCCAAACCGGAACCTGGAACCGATTACCAAGCCTAGTCTCTCTCCCCACCTCTTTTTTTATGAGTGTGCATTGTTTAAGTGTTTTGTAGAGCTGCAGAGTTAGAGCTTAATTAGCACTGCCTTAATGAACATCATGAGAACTTCACAATGGCATTAACAGGGAGAATGGCCAGATCATAAAGGACTGCACTAAAAACGACCCCTAACTCTCTTTCTCTGCGTCTATCCCTCAGAATAGATAAGACACTGCATATTCAGAGTGTCTTCCTCTCACATGAACTGTTGCAGAATTATTAAGGGGTGTATCTCAGCTTTGCTAGCTTTAGCTATTGTTTAACCATCAGCAGCCTCAAAGTTCATGTAGCTAGTTTCTTTGTTGCATATCTTCAACCTTTTTTCAGGCCAAGGACATTTGGTTTGGCCTATAATAACCTGTGTGTATTATCATATCAATGTATTTACATACTTAGTTATGATGTTTACATTGCAAATCCAGTAAAATAATAGACTTTAATAATAACTATCAGTACATTAATAATAGTTATGTACATTTATTTATTAAGAAAAAGTCAATATGGTCCATTTTAATTTAATGAATATATGATTTTCTGAGTTGGACAGCTTAGATTCATCACTCCATGTCAAGCTGAACGCTTCATTTAACTCTTAATTAGGAGAGCAAATTGTCTGACATTTTCTGATTCAGGAGGGGGAATTGCTGCGCATGTTCTGAGACGGATCTGACAGGTGAATTCGGCCACTCGTCACTCTGAAATAAGACTGTTAATATTAGGATGGCTTTCACTAACACAAACCATTTCCCCCTGGGCTTAAGGCTGGAGCACGTCCCTGTCGGCCAGCGGACAAGCTGTCAGCGACTGACAGTCTATTCCCACAGCGAGAATGCCTGAAGAGGCCGATTGGCAGAAACTGTAACACTGGCAAGAAGACCCAACACTATTTAGTTAAAGTTTAACTAAACAGAACTAGTAATGACTCTTAAAATGCGATATCATGGCATCACTAGGGGTATGACGAGACGAGACACGAGATTGGGTTCACGAGATCGAGACAAGATTTTTGCACAATTTTTAAGAAATTCTCAATGACAAAATTCAGGAGTGGAAAAATAGTATGCAGGTGCATTTTGAAATGTTTTAACTAATAATATTCTAATGCATGTCATTTTAGGTCTACTTTGAGTATGAATTATCAAATGAATTATCAAATGCATTGAAAGAAAACAATATACAAGCACTGTAAAAGGTTTTTACTGACTGGCTTTTCTCCTGCATGATTTCACATGTTTCTCTTCAGACCTTACTGTACATTTATGAGCTTCCAGAACTTCTGATTGAGGCTGTGTGTGACCTCCTAACTGAACTCCTGAACTGAGCACAAATTGAAAACAGAAATAAAAACAGTTTAATCTTAGTCTTATTAAGTGCAAACAATAAGTGCAGTAAATCGGTTTATCAAACAATAAGTTCAAGTGCAAATAATCAAAGTACTGTAGCGCACAGACTCTTTATAATTGTTGTGAAATTTCTGTTTTATTTTGCACCGGCAGTTACAGGGTTAATGCGGTGAGTTCGGAAAAGGCCGGGTAGAGAGAAATGAGGCTGGTGCGTTTACGTACAGTTGTTCTTGCGTTCCGATTATAAGTTCAGAAACGGAGCCTCCCTTGTCTGTTGTCCCTCAGACATTACAGTAATCTATCAGTATTCAAATTGCAAACCATATTTACAGTAATAGCCATAACTACAGTCCAAAGATGGGTATTGGGAGACAGGCTATTGTATGTATGGAGCCTAATTTGCGGACACTTTTACATTAGTTCATAATGGTTTTTATTTTTGATAAAAACAGCAAAACGACAGTTGAGGCGAATGTGAGTGTAGCGGTGGAATATTCTATGCTTGTTTCACCCTCACGCTCCGTCATGGCAATATCGCAAGACAGCTTTTCACCCGACGGGAAATCTAGTAACAGTTTAGTCTCGCGAGACCTTGTCACATCCCTAGGCATTACCATGGCAAATGTCCAAAAAACATGGTATGCTAATACCATGGTATTTTTTGTACCAGCCTTTACATTGGTTACTAATGATTACTGTTTTATACTGTATGGCTCACCCAAAGGAACTGAATCATTACGCTGCATTTGTGTTGCTTTTATTTGATGATTTAGACCGATCTGTGTTTGTTCTATTTGTTTGTTTATAAGATTAATGATGTGAAGTCATTAGTTGCTCCACTGCTCTATAGATCTGAAGGAAAGGTGTGTGTGCGTGCGTGCGTGCGTGCGTGCGTGCGTGCTTGTGTGTGTGTGAGTGAGAGAGAAAACAAGCAGTGCACCATTACCTGGAAAGAACCCAGATGTAAGCATTCTTTTCCTGCTTCTGGTCTTGAGGTCAGATCATTGTAAAGGCTTTAAAAGTCCTGGATAAGAGCAGACATGTACAATAGCTTTTTAGTTCATTTTCAAAATCAAACGGTAACGTCACCCTGTTGAATACCTGCTTAAAGTGTGTAATTGTTAAATATTTTCTCTGTGCAGGTTAATATGCAGACACATCTATTCATTGGTTGATTTCCTTGAACAAATGTAGAAACTGTTATTTTGTGGTGCTATAAAAAAAAGTGCATCGCATACTGGCACAAATGAGCAACATTAGCTCATCCAGTGGTGTAAGTTTGAGAACTGACTATTTTTGTCCATCCAATGGGAAATGGGGAGAGTGAACATGTTAGAAAACTGTTATTTTTGCAGTTTCGTTTGGTGATGTTAGTCCCACAGAAATTACACCCTTCACATTTAAGTAACTGTGAAATAATCTGTTATAATCTAATAATCGAAGTTCATCATTGTGCCATTTTAATTAATTTATTTGAATGATTTCCTTTTTATTTATTTTTATTTCATTTTTCATTTTTAAAATGTATTTTTTTTTATGTTTTATTTATTTATTTTTACATGTTTTTCAAAAATGTGCTCAATTATGAAGCATCAATTTGCCTAGTGAAATGATTGTCCACAACAATTGAAATCAAAAGACTAGTATCCCTTATGATGTTCAAAGATCTTTTGATGGCCTTAGATGTATTCTGAGCAGGTTTACCTTGATCATTGCTCTGCAGTCAGAGTTCTGTATTTTGATTAATTACCCTGACATTTGTAATGCATATGCATCATTAGTTCATCGCCAGGCAAAACAACAACAACATATTTTTCATGAGCTGTTATATATCTGTGCTTAGACAGCATGTCTTCTATTTCAAACTCTATCTTCATTTTTTTTTCCACCTTTGTCTCTCATACACAATAATATTTATATTTGATATGTTCTTCTATCACTTCATGCCCCTTTTTACATTCTCCCACTGTCTGTATCTCTCCAGGAAGCTTTACAAGATGTGCAGGTTAAAACCTATGTATAATAGATGGAGCTCTCGGCAGCAGGTAAAAGAAGGGGGAGGGGGAGGTGGGGGTGGATTTCAAAATGTCATACTGTTGATACCCTGAGCAGGGTGGATATAAACATGAGCGGAGAGAGATGGGTAAGGATGGCTTCTTGAGATGAGCGCTGGCCCACTTCTAAAGTGCCTTGTTTAAGGGGTCTGCTTTTCTTTCTTTGTCTTTGTGTATGGTAGTCACGAGGCAACCCGACTCATGTTCCTCATCCTTGCCTCAACTTTATCCACCCAGCCCATGGGAAAAAGAGAGAGACAGAAAGACACAGTGAGACAGGGCCGTTTTATCTGTAGCTGACCAGCGGTTGGATAATCTTACAACACACAATGAATGTGAGCAGAGCAGTTTTGACCAAATCAAACCCTGGGTATCTCCAAGCAAACCCTTTTCTTTTTAATTCGTTACAAACGCCAATTTTAACACTGAAACGCAGACAGCACAAAGCTTTAACGCCTGCATAATTTTCCAATTAAAATTTCGACTGCATTTGTAATGTTCAATGTCATTCTGTGATGCAAATGAGGGTGGTGAAAATGATCCTGATTTACAGTTTTTGAATTTTTGAAGAATGCATATTTCACATACTGAAAAGTGTTCGTCACTCATTAATGTTAATGTTAACATTCCACAAAAACTTAAAGGGACACTCCACCCATTTGCATTAAACTTTCCATTGTTAGAAACTCAGTCATACTATTGAATGGTCGTGCAACACTCTCTCATTTTCCCCTGAGACGAGATAAATCTGATATTAACCTTTTTCACTTCCTCCTACAATGACGCAAAAATCGTCATACATTTTACGTCATTGTAGGAGGAAGTGTAAGAGGGGGGGATTTCTGTAAAGACTACAAGCACTAGCTCCCACCCTTTCAAACCCACCCATAGGGGGTTGAACCTAATGCGCTAACAGACCTATCACAGATCAGTGCCAGTGCGTTTGATTTCACCGGCAGAAACTTTTTGAAAATTTGTAAACAGACAAATCATAGGAGATGTGTTGCTTTAAAGCAGACGACTATGTCAGTGTGTGTTCTCAGTAGCCACGAGTCAGAAAGAACCTTTCCTCCAGGCAAATGCGTTTAGCGCTACTAGCACTGCTAGTTCCAGATGTTCCTGACTGTTCGTCGTCATCATCTGACAAGGTAAATATCGACGGAATTGTGGTTTTCACAAGCGCGGGTCTCTTCAACCCTAATGGTGTGTTCACACCGAACGCGAACTTAATTATTTGCGCGAGTGGATTACATACAAAGTCAATGCAAAGACACGAATAGACGCATCATTCGCGCCGGGCCTTGCGAATTGGGCGACGCGTTTGCCGCGAATGTCTTCCGCGCAAGTTGAAAAATTTTAACTTGAGCGAATGTTCAAGCGTCTAACTAGACGCGTAATTTGACGCTCTATTCGCGTTCGGTGTGAACACACCATAAGGGGTTGGGTTCGAAATCTTCTGGATTGAAATGTAGACTGCACACCGTCAGATGTTTTAGTGCTTCAATGGCTGTGTCCTCTCCGAACTTCGGGTTATTGATAGCCCGTAGCCACTTTTTGCAAAAGTTCAAATCTTTGGGTAATCTATGAAAACTTACTCCGTGTATTTTCCTTGTGCTGGCTGAACATGCCGGTACTATGCAAGTGCACACCATTTCGAAACAAAAACGAGGAGTAATTCAATAATTAATTCGCAAAGTAACTCTTCACTAGAAATTCTGTGAAATGATTTCCAGGCGGTAGCGTAGAGGTGGGAGTGGCCTGCGGAGCTGAGCATTGCAATGCACTATGGGAATTGTTGTCTACAATCCACAAGCACTAAAAAGTCATTTTCTGCCTTTTATCGGCCAAGAAGGACCCAAATTAGAAATGTATACTACTATTCTACTACATATATCACCCACTTTCAATACCGGTGGAATTACCATTTAATAATAATAAATAAAAATTATAATGAATTTTGAAAATCTGGATCTGGGACAAAAATAAAACACTAAAACCTTTTCAAATTGTGATTTTCATATAAAGAAAGTAAGTTAGTTTTGATAAAACAAAACATAATAATTCCTGGGAAATTAAAGTGCATAAAGTTAAAGAACCACTTATAAATCGTCTATGTTCATGCTACTATTTAGATTTCTATGAAGCACAGTCACATCCTTTGATTAAATCATGTACAGTATATTGCATTGCATTTCTTCAAGCCCAGGCTGCAACTGCTCTAATGATCAAGCAGCCGTCAGACCGTTTCCTCTGCGATCCTGATTATCCGCTTGTTGCCGTTTAGTGACGTTTAGAGCTGTAATCAAAGAGATAACACATTTAGCTTGTCTATTCTGGGATTTTCCATCATCCCCCTTTGTCTGATTTGGCAGCATGGAGCCCAGGACATGGTTAATTGCTGTTTTTGCGTTTTGCACGTTTAATTTTCCTTTCACGCTCAACATCCTGTAACTCGCGTTTAAGCCTGCTGTGGTGTTCCCAGTGTGGTGAATTTAAGTTTGGCTGGTGTCTGAGCCTGATAACCATCTCTGCGTATGAATGTGTGTGCCAGCGCTCGCGTTTATGTGTTGGACGGCTCCATTATTGATTGGTTGTAATCTGGTGGTGGCCACTCACTGGAGTGATGTTCCCCTAGGCTTTAATTATATCCCCACGTGATTTGCATCTCAGCTCTGCCCGTTGCTAATCTCATCTCATCTACCTCCCCTCGGCCGCCCCACCACCCCCCTGATTTATTGAGTTTGTGTCACTCTCTGTGCACTTTTTTTCCTCCCTACCACACCCTGAAAAAAAGTATAACAAAGCCTCGGTTAGCCTAGCCTACCGTAGCACAGGCCACCGCCAGAAATCTCCATCTCAGACATTCTACTCACATACACCGTCCCCCGATGGAAGGAGATACTCATCCAAGGATGAACAGACTTCTGGGGCCGCTGCTGTCTTTCCGAGCAGCACAATGATATGTTCGGGAGTCCTGTCTGAGCCTGGAGTTCTAACCGTCCTCTATACACTCAAAGCCGCTGGATTTGGCCTCTGATATTTGACCGACTTTCGGTTTTCTAAAGAATCAATGGATTTGTTTGTTTGTTAGCCACCAGCGCTGAAAAGCCCATTTTATTGTGGCTTGGCTCCACTGGGCTGCGGATATGTACATTGTATCAGTGTTAGGGTGACCTTGTTGCGAAGCTGTCCATTGATTTGACAGAGGCTTTTGTGGAAGTTTTCACATTGTCCAGCTTTGCTGGGCGAACTGCCATCCGCCATGAGCTACATGCTGGTGAAAAATGGCCTTTTTCGGGAGAAGTTCCACAGAGGAAGCGCGCCCAACCTTCTCGCCCCTCCTCGAGTTGAATCCTTACGACCGCTTCACAAACGGCTCAGCATGGAGGCCCTGAAGAGCAAGGCTCCTGATCTGGGGCCGATTAAGTGGCCGTCTCTCGTCACCATCTGTAAATGGAAGCAAAGTTTGGCTGAGAGACTTCTAAAGAGACACCGAAGGAGTTGCAGTCAGGTTAGCAGCTATTTATTCGGTTTAATCATCAAGTCTATAATAGTAAACCATCATGCTATCCCATAACAGAATCTTGTAGATAGTGTCTCTCAGACAATAGTCAGAATGTTTTTTAAAACCAGACCACTTGAGAGGAATAATTGTTGACAATTTTTCGTTGTTTTTTTTAACCGCATTCTCTCTTTTGTTAGATAATACCATTTTAAGCTCTCTCACCCACTTTCTCTGGTGGATTTAGCCTCCCTCCCAATTTTATTGAACCATTGAACTGGTTCCATAATTTCTGAAGTTGATTACACAGGCCTGGCTCTCGCCCAGAAGCGTCCCGTGCATTAGCCTTTGAAACATCACTCACAGACGCTGCCAGCACTCAGAAACATATTCCAGTGGAAAAGAGACTAATGAAACTAATCAATGTAAGAGCTGTCTTCTGTCTTTAAAAGGATGCCAGGGGTGTTAAAACAATTTAAGGTTGGATGTGCAGCCTGGAGCCAGTGCTATGCAAAATAGACACTGTGAGAGGTTTATGTATGTTAGGCTGGAGGTTTATGTACAGTATGTTAGGCTGGATTTGCAAGCATCAATCTTAACACTCTCGCAGATTGGTGTGCTATTATTTTTCAAAGACAATAAAACTGACAAAAAAATAAAAAAATCCCACAGAGGAAAGGACCTAGCTATATCTAGGGACCAGAATTTAATAGAGACTTGGGCCATTAAGTAACATCCTAGCAACTACATAGCAACACGCTAAGAACCTCTTATTTTTGCAACTGTATTGGAACAGTTGTGGTGGTGAGCAAAGACATGCATTTTCTTTAGAAAACAAAGATTAGTAGATATAGCTAAAGTGTAGTTAAGGTACAAATTGACAAGATGGAAAGGATATGAGGACATTTAGGCCCTGGGGGAAAGGAACAAGTCATTGAGGGTTGACACAGTCTCTAAGGAGCTGAAACTATCTTTTAGTGAACACTAATGGTGATTATTATTGTGTTGGTGGTGCTTAATGCAGTGGCCATGGGCTAGGTTCAGGGAATCTCTTCTTAGATCCAACAAAAAGCTCTAAAGCTATTCCCCCAAAGTAAGTGTTGGCACTGCTTCTCTATCCTCTATCTGCAAAGCTAACCTCTCTGCCCCTTATATTAAAGTATAGTCACTCCTCTGTTTAACTTTGCTTTTTTAAAGATCGCCCTCTGCTCCTGGGTTCCATGCACTCCTCCAAAATCCAATTAGCAAAACCCAGGAGGAAGTCCTCATAACTTCCAGGACTTCTTATTCCATAATTCAGTGAAGTGGTGCGGTTGGTAAATCTGAGGCCAGGTCAGCGGTTTAAGCACAGATGGTAATTCTAGCAGCCTTTAGCTCTCCTTCAAGCTGGTACACCAAAAGCTCTGTTCAGATGCTCTTTATAATTATTTCGGTAACACTTTACAATAAGGTTTCATTAGTTAACATTAGTTAGTTAATGTATTAACTAACAATGAACAAAATATTTATTGCAGTATTCATCTTTGTTAATATTAGTTAATAAAAACAGTTGTGCATTGTATATTCATGTTGGTTCACAGTGCATTAACGAATGTTAACAAACACAACTTTTGACTCTAATAATGTATTAGTAAATGTTGAAATTAACATTCATTTAGATGAATAAATGCTGTAGAAGTCTTGTTCATTCTTAATTCATGTTAACTAAAGTTGTTAACTAATGAAACCTTTTTGTTAACTTAAGTGTTACCGTAATTTATTTTCCACTGAAGTTTTGGCCAAAAATGTACTGTTTAACTAAATATTTCTGCATGCTGTGTATACAGTATATTGAACACCTCCAGAGCTCCTAGTTATTAGCATGTGTTAAACACAGACCAAAGTTTGTCACTTCAGTTGATGACTGTCAGACTCTGTCAAACTTTACGATAACTGCTGAGCTAAGTTGAAAGCAGTAAAGTAAACTCGCACACTCTCTGTAGCTCTCTCATTGCCTTTAATGGGCACGAACTGAGCATGTGCTCCACTAGCAAATGACTGTACCATCATTCCTCACTCTCAGATCTCAGACAGAGGGGCTGTACAGCAGTTTTATTTGTGGATCCTGCCACATTACTTTTCCAGTGAGTAAAAATCGTCCACTTTTCACCTGAAGTAGACACTCAAAAAAAAGCTTTCAGCAGAGCTACAGTACTTGTTCGATCCTTCATACTGCAGCGGAAAATGGATTTTATTTTACAAAATGTATGTGAAATCACTGTGTGTAGAAACAATCTAAGGACCGAGACTGATTTTGTAGCCCCACCTTGTGGTGGTAAATGTGAACTACAACAACAGCACACAAGGGACAGAAAACATGAACATTGTTTTGCCTTGGGCCACGTGATATATATAGTTTAGTTTAGTTTAGTTTAGTTTAGTTTAGTTTAGTTTAGTTTAGTTTAGTTTAGTTTAGTTTAGTTTAGTTTAGCTTGCCATGACTTCGCAAACTGAGATTGTTTATGATTGCTTTTTTTCATATTAACATCATACCATCCTGCTATGGTAATAAAATAACTCAATGCACTCTTTTATGATAGAGAAATGTTCTCAGGTAAAGCTCTTTCAGTGGTCATTTACATTAATACCTTTTACTTTTTCCCCCAACAAGCCTATTAAGGACGAACTGAGGTCCAACATGGGGCGGCAGTGGCTCAGTGGTTCATGTAGGTTGTCTACAAACCGGAAGGTTGGTGGTTCAATCTCCGGTTCCACCTTACCAATGGTCGAGGTGTCCATGAGCAAGACCAGCTGGATGGCGCCTTGTATGGCTGACACCGCCGTCGGTGTATGAATGAGTGTATGAATGGGTGAATGTGAGGCAAAATGTAAAGCGCTTTGGTGGCCATTGGGTCTGTGAAAGCGCTATATAAATGCAGTCCATTTACCATTACCATTTAACATGTACGTGTCAGACTGTGTATAGACTTTCTCAGCATATGGTCATCCTCTTTTTGAGGTAAAGGAGAGATGGGCTCTGGACCATAATGGCTTTCACTGAAGCAATAAATGACCTGTCACACATTCATTGACAGGACCAATCAGCTGCTTAAACTCTAAACTGCAACGTGGGTTTGGCTTTTGTGAGGGGATCTTGCCGGTTCTGAAGAGTATGAGTTCTTGACACGTCATAAGTGTGTGTGTGTGTGTATTTACAGTTTTGGAACAGCACGAAGAAACGGAGGGATGATTACTGAGAGCAGTGGAAAACACTGTTCGAGATGGGAAAGGAGAGAAGAGCGTATCTCGGTTTCTGTGAGAATTAAGATTCGGGTAGCCCAACTTCTATTAAGAGCTGCAAGAGAGAGAGGGGGCTTTGAATTAGAACCCTGATCCCAGACACTCCCAGCGCCTGTAGTGTGAATTATAGAGCAAAATATTTCGTCATTCATTGTGCCTTCTAAAACAGCTCCAGCTCCCTGAATTCATGCATACACAAATGTCCAAAATGAACTCCTGCCAAGTGCCAAATGCAAGTCAAAATTGTCTTGGTGAGTAAATGTTAAAATAGGAATGCTTGCCATTTGGATGATATCTTTAAGAACTGTAACATTAAGTGTTTTGAATTGATTTGTTAGAACGATAGTCCAAACCTCGCTGATGTAAGTGACATGCGGCAATGACATTCAAATGTCAACTAAATAAAACATTTGTTTGGATTTGTGCATCATCTAATGACTTTTACTTTTATCTTGGACACAGACGTATATGAAAGCTTTTTTTCATGTTTGTTAGAAATATGATGGTAGAAAAACAGCAAAATATTTATGCTATCATAATCTAAATAAATAACAGTTAAAATACAAATATTTTATTATTATAATATTTTTGAAAATATTTGTGTTAATATTAAATTAATAATATATTATAATAATTAAATTAAATAAATTGTAAAACATAATTAATATTTTTGTCAACATATAATTATCTAATAGTAAATAGTATATAAATTGTATTTTACATACAGTATAAATAAATCTAATGTATTACCATTTAATCAACAACATCAGCCTTGGACCTTTGATAATCTGCGGTTATGTGAGTGAGCAGTGTAGTGTGTGGGGAAAGGCATCCACATAGGTGTCATGTTCTCTCACCCTTGTGAGTAAAGCTGCTTGAGTGGGCACTGTGATGTGTGTGAATATCAGGGCTGACCACCTGTCATTTGATGCCCTGTCTGGTGAAAGGTGGGAAAATTAATTTGACAGCATCTTATGACATTTTCAACAGTATTATACAAGGTTTTATCTCGATGACGTGGTATCACAGCTTGCTGGCACCCATGACTAGCATTTGTCATTGACACATGGCACACACACACACACACACACATCCTGAGGCTGTCATGATTTCAAGCATTGACAGTGAAAAGAGGTGTTTGTCATCATGTTAAAAGTGTGATAGAAAACGCACAACACTTTCATTTGGGAATTGGAAATGGCTGTCATTTTCCCACTGGATGCTTTAGCTGCAGTACTTTTTAACTGACTTAGCTCACACATTTCAAATATACATTACTCATGCGTTGTAATTCTATCCTACCATTTTCATGACACAAAATGCAACTGCAAAAATTACAATTGGCTATGTTAGGAATGGAATGAGAGTTTAATTTTTACTGCGTACAGAGATTATACATGATACTGCCTTATATTTAAATGTTGTTTTAATTTATTTATACAGTTGCATGTTGCATTGTTGTCATCATATTCCATGTCAATGGCATCCACTTATCTTAGAAATCAATTTTTACTTAAAATTTTTACTTTTACTTTACTTTTTTTTTTTTTTTTTGCTGTTGATACAATTTTGTGAAAAGATGTCTTTTTTGGTAGTCTGATCAAATAATGATTCAAGTCATGATGCAGCATGTCTAACTGATGCGTCATATTTGACTGCAGTGGAGGTTTTCAGTGGATAATGACTGAAATTTTCAGTCGTATGGACTGCTTAATTTGTAGCACATTTCTATAATTTTAAAACCTTTTGACTTTCTCTGTTAGGGAAAGGTGGCCAGTTCTCAAAAAGAAACTCATATGAATTTGGAGTTCATAAATGATATCCTTGCTCAGCTAAAAAAAATTATTTACAACCCACATGACTTTCTTTCTGAGAATACTAAAGATTTTTGAAGCACATCCTGACCACTCTTCTATGCGAAGTAAAAAGGTTTTAAAATGACAGAAATTTTTATGGTATTGCGTTACTACCATCAAAAAAATAAACGCATAACAAATCGCATCAGGGTGAGTTTGGGCAGCATTTCCTTTCCTTTCTTGTTTTTTGTCATTCACATTCTGTTCAAACCCATTAGTAGAGTTTGATACTGTTTGTGTGCCCTGCAGGTGGGATATAAAATGTCACAAGAATTTAATTGGAATGTGGGCGGAGAGAAACCTGCTTAATTGTAGGTTCAGATAAATTGAATGTTCCACAGAGATTGTTAATTATGCGAAATACTGTATGATTAACTGGCACTTAGAATGCATACACAACCACACACTCTGAACTAATCGCTAAAGCCTTCATCATCAAGCTTCAGTACTATGTTTTATTAATTTTAATCTAAGCTGACTGCCAGCAGACACTATGTGAGGGAGGATTACTAAATCAGAACGAATAACCACAGCTAAATAAACTAATATTAGGCACTGGTAATGCCCCTGTGAAGAGAAAGTGGCTTTTATTTTTACTGAGCTGTACCGTGTGCTGGTGGCCAGTAGGTGGGGATAATGTACTCTGGTTGAGCGGACAGTCAGTGCAGCACACTGGGATTGATTCTGATGTAGCTGGATGGTTTAACTTAAGCGGTTAAGCATCAGTTGCTGAGCATAAAGCCCCTTGTTTTGATTAAATGTGACTAGGTTGGTTATAAATAGAAATCTTATTGAATTAATGAGGCTCAGTGATCCACAGGCTACAGGCTGTAGCTCCGCTGTTCCTTGCAGTTTTGTGTTTCTGCTGCTGAATTATGGATTACAAAATATCCTTTACTTTTGTTTATTACACTCTTAAAATGAAAATAACGGCCAATCTGCTGCATTAATTATCCTCTCGTTTGAAATGCCTACTACACAGGTTGCATATAAGTTTATTCATTTATTATTTGTAAATTATTTAAAATGCTGTTTTTGCCACTGAAGTTGTTGCTAACAGCTTTTTAGTGATACAAATATATTGTAATGTGTGTTTGTGTGTGTGTGTATATATATATATATATATTTATTTATTTTTATCATTCACATATTATAAAAGCATTTTTATCTCAAGTTGTTGTTGGAAAAAAAGCTTATTTTATTAAATTATTAATAATGACTATTATTATAAGTTATTTATATATATATATCCATACACACACACATTTATTTATTTATTTGTTTATTTTGTAAAAAAACAACAAAAAAACTTCACCTATCAGTTAAATTCTTTTTAATTCAGTTTAGCTACTTAGTCCATACTTTGCTGCATACTCTGTTAGGTAATATTCCTTTGTGAAGTCTGCACCCGCCCGGGCTCAGAAAAACTCTGCATTGCGGGAACAAAGGTGATGCTTGTGAGGGCCCTTCTGAGACTAAAGTGACAAATGAGACACACTATGGTCTTGTCGACTTCACTGATGTAAAAGCAAAGAGCACAGGACCTCCACATCAAATGTGCCATTTGGGACAGGGCCATTAAAGTTTGCTGCATTGCTTGTCAGCCTGGAAAAGGAAAGAGTTAGGTTAATTAACTGTATTATTATCTGGTTATTAAAATATGTAACTATTTATTGAACATTGGGTTTGTTGGGTCATAATTGCCATTGCCGCTGCTTTATTAAAAGCATTAAACCACTGTGTTACAGTGATTTTTTTTTTTTTCAAATGCTAAGGAGGATTTAGAACACTTATTAGTTTAATTTGTACTGTGTATACATTTCTGTCTTCCTTCGGGCTATGTGGCTTATATCTCTGGAATAGCTGCGAGCTTTTCGTGTACTTTGAGCTTGCTGCAAGAGATCATTTGAATGATTTTATCATGTTGAAAAAGTGCAGCTGTCAGTAAGACATCGTCTGTCTGATTGGGGGGGTTTGGGGTCCCCAGCTGTTCAGGGTTTGATTGCTTCTGCCTTGAGCAGAGATGCTGTCAAGACACACCGCCAGTCAAATCATCAATTGACAAAGAGCTTCCTCACATACACACACAAACGCACTCGTCTACCTCTCTTTCTTCTCTTATTCCCTCTTGTGTTCTTTCTCGACGTCTTCCTAACTAAAACATGCCTAGTGTCTACAAGTAGCCAGCTTTCTCTCTCCCTCTCCCTCTCTGACGCACACACACACACACACACACACACACACATACAGAGCCCTCTCACTAGCTCTCTCACTGTCAAGAGCCACTGCTCAGATACCGCCCAGAGGAGTGCTGCTCACCACAGCTGCAACCTCTGCTGCTGCCGCCTGCACCGGGATACAAATGGAGAGACAGGGAGGTGAAAGACACAGGGCAAGAGGAGGAGAGGAGCGCACATTGGGGATGACAGCTTACCTGAGCAAGCAGCAGAGCTGCTGTGTGGAGATGCACGGGCGCGTGGGAGATCGCGGAGGGGGCGAGGTGCCCTGCTCTTGCAGCTGGCAGCATGAACCACAGCATGGATACAACTACCAGCCCTCATCCTCCCCGTCCATGTCCACTCTGCCCCGTCAGAGGGCCAAACTCACGGCTTCGCGCTCCGAGAGCTCCTGGAGGAGTCCCAGCCGCGGCGTGCTGCAAGCCAAAGGGGGGAGCTGCGATCTGTGGACTGAGTGCGGCTGCCATCCTCACAACTGGCACGAGCCGTACCAGGTAACCGGTGACATCTGGGCTAGGTACCAGGAATGTGTGGGGACAGGTGCATTATGGGTAATCTGATATAAGGATTTGAAGTAATAGTGAGAAAAGCGAATGAAGTCGGGTTGATTTAAGTTGTTAAGGGCTTGAAAACCCCGTTGTAAAATTGTTTTTCGGGACTGAAAAGTTACGTAAACTAAGAAAATCCATGTATATTAATTGTATGTTAAAATGTGTACGGTCAGTAAGTGGTTTTTTTTTTTTTAATTTTTAGAAATTAGTATTTTTATTCAGCAGGGATTAATTAATTTCTGTCAAAAGTTACAGTAATATTTAAAAATTATAATTCTTCTAAAGAATTATATTTCTAATAAATGCTGTTCTTTTGAACTTTTTATTAATCAAATAATGTCCACAAAAATATAAGCAGCACATCTGTTTTCAACATTAATAATAATAATAAATGTTTCTTGAACACCAAATCAGCATATTAGAATGATTTCTGAAGGGTCATGTGACACCGAAGACTGGAGTAATGATGCTGAAAATTTCAGCTTTGCTGTCACTGGAATAAATTACATTTTATAATATAGTCAAATAAAAACAGTTGTTTTAAACTTGAATCACTTTTGCCGATATTCCTGTTTTGATTGTTATTTTTGATCAAATAAATGCAGCCTTGGTCAGAAGTCAAAAACAATAAATAAAAAAATTCCAGTAACAAAGATCCAGTAATCACAAACAACTGGAAAAGTCATGGAAATGTATCGGTTAATGAAAAAAGTGGAAACCCATTGAATTTGTATGTTTGAAAACTGTTTTAAATGCCAGCTGGATAGATAACATTCTGGTTTTGAATGCATGTGGTTATTGAATATTTGGTTATCAAGTGCTCTTTATCAATATTGTATGTTGCTGTAGCCATAAGGAGGTGTGTTCTCTTCTGTAAGTGCGTATTACCCCTGGAGCCCCTGTTCTGATCTGCTTGTTGTTCTTGTTGCTGTGTGCTGAAATCACTTTTTATCGCATGAACTGTTATACACAACATGACTCTCATATCACAAATACTAGAGCGGTGATGATAAAGTAATCTGTTTGTGCATGAGAGAGAAAGATCCAGCTAAAAACCTAAATCAGGCCAATGCATCACACCCCATCAGTGCACAAACACAGCTGGACGCTGAAGACCCTCTGTGTGTGCGTACCTTGTATTTCCTATGTCATGGGGATCGAATAAGGATAGTAATACCAGTAATTTTTTACCGTGTGGGGACATTTTTTTTTGGTCTCCATGAGGCAGAATTGGAGCTCTAATTTGGTACTTCCTGCCTTAAATCTAAAGTTATTCAGTGCATGTGACACACATTTTGTGTTTTGTCTCAAAACCTTAATATACAGTACATAAGCAGCAGGATTGTTCTGCCTGCTGATTGTAAGATCCTCATTACATTTGTTTTGACCCATTTCTCAGTACTAGAGCTGAAGAGAATGATGCTACCAATTTAGATGCATTTTAACACTTAAATATGGAGATTGGTCTAGTGATTGGTAATGTGATGGCAGACACAGGAAGGGTAGAGAGAAATGACCTTGTGGCTTTGCTTCATGAAAACACCTCCACTCTTCTCATGTCTGACAGTCCAGTGTGATGTATATGGCTTAGGGGACGTTGTGTGTGCAGGCTGAGAGTGATTTTCAATCATCTTCCAGCTCAAACTGTTGACTGGACATGGTTGGATCTCTCTCTGATCATCTTTCCGTTCAGAGAAAGTCACCAAGAGACTTTTAACCAATACTTTTACTATAGGACCAGTGGCAAATTATTCTGTTTTTGTGTGTTTACCAGCACACAATAATTTGTATATTAATATTTATGAATTAAAAAAAGACCCATATATATATATATATATATATATATATATATATATATATATATAGGGCTGTCACTTTTGTGAAAAAATCCTGTTCGATTTTTGAGACGTAAGTGTTCATTGAATCGATTGTAAAATCGATTTTCCCTGTCTAAAGACGTTTCCATTTTCATCACCAAATATAGGCAAATCCACGGACACCTAACAGGCATTAGGACCAAGGGGGTAATCCATCGACCGGAAGTTGAAGCCGGCCGGGTGCCGCCATGTTGTAGCAGAACTTCACTTGCGTTAGCATTTCCATTGACTCCCATTCATTTTGGCGTCACTTTGACAGTGAATAACTTTACATCTGAGGCGTTTAAAGACTTCATTTGTCCATTATTTATTTCGAAAGAAACATGACAATGTATAAAGGGCTCCATTACCTTCTATGTTACATTATGGCCCCGTAGAAACAGTTTTTGTAAAAATAGGCTAACGATTACGTCATAACCACTCGACTCTCTGTCGCGCTGTGCAGAAATTACCATACAGACAGGAGGAGAAGCTCGCAGGCAATCGGGGGGGGGCGTCCCGTCAAGGGAGAAGCCCATAGATAATGAGTCCATAAAAGCTATACTATACAAATTAATAATTAATCAGAATACTTACTCCTGCTCACTCACGCCAAAGAACTCTTTGCTCAAGTTCCCCGTCTCTGCAAGATTAACGTTGGCAATTTTCACGCACAGCTACTAGAAGATTTATGTCTGTCAGACAGGTTGCTCACGTCATCAAGCTTAGTTTGAGTCGGTTTGAGTCTGCGCGTCAGGAACGGAAGTGCTCAAAAATCGCTAAAAATGGGCTTCAACTGTCTCAACTGAGTTCCAATGAGATGGCTCTGTCCACTTCTTATACTGTCTATGATTAGGACGAACGTAAAGAGGGTGCTTGAGACGCGCACAAGTCAGCAATATTTCTGATGATTTATTGGCGTGAAAGTTCGTGCACAGTGACAAACAGGAGCGCAACATTCAGGGATTGAAATTAACACCCTCCAACTGGCCAAATGCGGGTAAAAGTGAACTTTGGTGGGAAACGCTGTCAAATCACGAGCCAATCTGGCGTGTTTCTTTGTTTACTCACTTTCTTTGCTGTAGAAGTTCGTGTAAGCCAAATCTGCGCGGATTTATCGCAAATACGCAACTCGTGAGTCCTCATGATATATTAAATACAGCGTATAGTGCAGAATCTGTGCATTTCTGGCTTACTTGAACACACACGTCACTACGCAACAAATAACGGCGCGCTTGTTCACATGCATTGAAGTAATAGCGAATATTAAAAAGCGTTTGGTTAACAGAAAAGACATTGTTATTTTCCAACATCCTACATGTTCTGTGCACTGTATTGATCTGTCCACCTAAAACACATTTTTGGTAAAAACTAAATAAATAAATAAAATAGGCTGTTAAAATCGATTCCCTATTGTCGTTTTCGATACTTATGTTGGTTGGTCCGATCGATTGTGCAATCGATTTTCGAACGTAAAGTGACAGCCCTAATATATATATGTATGCCATTTTTTTCATCTCAGCATGCATTTAATTTAACTACATTTGATTAATTCATAAGAATGTCATATATATTTATTTATGTACTTCTTCCAAAAACATTTAAAAAATCTAAGCATTATTTTTTTTATATATATATAAAATATATATATATATATATATATATATATATATATATATATATATATATATATATATATATATATATATATATATATATATATATATATATATATATATATAATTAACTCAATTAGGGAAAAAAAATCAGGGTCAGTCATTTAAAAATGTTTTTGCAAGAAGTCTCTCAAGCTTACCAAGATAGAATTTATTTGATTTCCATTTGAATATATTTAAAAATGTAATTTATTCTTATGATGGCAAAACTGAATTTTCTGCATCATCACTCCAGTCTTCAGTGTCATATGATCCTTCAGAAAACATTCTAATATGCTAATTCATTTCTTCTTATTATTAATGTTAAAAACAGTTGTGAATGTGCTGCTTAATATTGAGGAAAATTTTTGTTGTTTCTTTCGGATTCTGTGATGAGTAGAAATCATTTATATGAAATAGAAGCTGTAACATCATAAGTGTCTATAAATGTCTTTTTGATCAATTTCATCATTGCTGAATAAAAATATGAATAATTTCTTTAAAAATTACCCCAAATTGATGAATGGTATTATTACTATTCATTTTTTTTAATTTAGTAAAGTAGTTATAAATAGAAATGTAAGCATTAAAATAATAACCCTATTATATGTATTGGTGTGATATGGGGTCCCTCTGTCTGCTGCTCTTGGATTCTTCTTTGAGTTGGTGTCTCTGTGGTTTTCAGCTCTTTTAAGACTGTTGTTGTTGACTTTTTTTTTCTTGTGCATTATTGACTGTGGAGTGGTAGCTCTATGTATAGTTTCTGTGGCCTGAATTATTGAGAGTGGTAAAGTGGGACAAGAGCAAAGTCTCTGAACGCATTTGCGAGACCTCTCTGAGCAGCACATAACACATCTGCATACCAATCATTTTTTATCGTCATCTTTGACGTTTGGTTAAGCAAAAAAACAACTACTAGTTGGAGTAATTTGAAGTTGTTTGCTCTACTGCGGTATGCAAAAACCCATTGCTGTTACACTGTTTTCTAAGAGCAAAATGGTCAGTATACTGTAGTAATTAATCTTCAGTCAGTTATATGCTCTTGACTGGTTTCTTTGTTTCACTAAAGGGTATTTTTCATCTGGTAATTTGATATACCGTAAATCAAATTAGGAATGTCTGATGAGTAGTTTAATTGAAGTTTACATTCATCCCTCTCGGTATTTTATTTACCGAGGTACAATTTTAACATCTAAGGTGAATTGCTATCACTCATAAGGACAACCGTAATTATTCCATTGTGCTTATTAACACACAATTAACCTCAGTGTTGATGGGGTCCCGGTACGCCACGCTGTATTAATCATGTTTTGCCCGAGTAGCAATGCACTTCACACCCATTTTTGAGGTGATATGGCTTTCTGATCAGTGGTCTGGATCTCATAAACATTTGCAATGTGCCACAATGTTAAACACTTCTCAAAACACTCACACTAGCTGAAAAAAGTATTTGAGAAGTCTGACGGGTTGTTTTAAGTTACATAAAGTGGCATAAACTGAGTTTCAACCCGAGCACTTTCTTGATCTTGTGTTACCTGCCCTAAAATGCTGATACGCTGAAAACAGACACTTCTGTGTACCAAGACTTTTCCCAACTCTGCAGAGGCATGAGGATGCTTAAAGCAGAAAGTCTGCCCCAGTTTGGCTCCACAATAAGCCCATAAGATGTTTGTGTTCGTGCTCTCTTTACCAAACACTGCAAAGCTGGTCTGCCCTACGTCATACACATGCACACACACACACTTCAGACACAGCATCTTATCTATTTCTTGCATCTTTAGCCTTAAAAACACTATGATATGCTGTTTCATTCTATAGCATGCTTTTAACACAAATAATTGTTTATCCCCTAATGTTTATTGAGAGCCGTGTGAAGCTGATTATGTAATGCCCTCACCTCTGTGCTGGGCCACGTGAGCGCTGGCTGAAAGAGGCCAGTCGTGCTCTGTATCCATGTGTTTTTTGAGCACTTACACACAGATAATGCTGGTTACAGGCAGCATCCACTTCCACCGATTGTGAGTGAATTAATGAACACATCAACAAAGAGTCTGTGTTCCCATTGAAAAGCTTTTTCTACTAAGATTTATTCAAATCTGTCTATTTTGCCCAGCCAGTGTTTTAACTAAGTAGTGCTAGGTATTTTGCAGTGCGTATTTACATCGAGAGTAGATGTTATCTGTGTACATTTAGTCTTTCCTCTCGTCAGCTTCATACAGTCTAGTCTACATTAGCACTATTGGCATGAGACATGTTAGTCCAGTCCAGCATCCCACTGCCCCTGTTGCCGATAAAGATGCGTGCGCAAATAAATTCCCTCAATGGTTTTGAGAAACTTCGATATAGAAGACTCTGTATCACAGTTAGCTGTCATGACCTCATTCTCTATTCATCAAAGAGCAATTTTGCATGCACAACACTTCTTATAAAGCATTGCCATTTTGGATTCTATTTGATGTTCAAGTGACTGTGTTTAGGTGGAAAGAACAAATAACTACTTCCTAACGCCATCATATAACCTTTAATTACTCTGAACCACATTCAGTTTCAGTATGAGGTCATCAAATACACCAACGCCTCATAAAGACAAAATGACTCAGAGATTCTTGATTTTGTCTTTGATCTTCAGCATTAATTATTCAAGCCAAGGTACGCAAATTAATTTCCGGATGTGCTGTTTTTATATTTATATCTGTAGAAAAGTTCATAGACACCCACATCCATAGAGTTAATATTATACTGTCAGACAGAGTGCTGAACTTGATGTCGGGTGTTAATCTAAAATAAATCTGCATCTCATTTGCATATTGATGAATGCAGTCATGTTTATTTATTGTACCACCTAGCAGGAGCATGTAATGTGTTAACAATGATGGGTTCAAATTTAAATTGGGATTTGGCATTACAGAGCTCAGAATTGTCAACATAATATTCAAGATGATTTAATATAAACTTAAATCTGCAATATGCAAAAGCCCTCTTCACGCTTATGACTAGTAGTTTAGCAATGTCATCCTAGTTGAAAATTGGAGTCATCTTTCTGAGTGTATGTGTCTCAGGGGACGGCCTCTTTATGACTCACTTTCTGAAATGGCCAATATTGCTCTTTGTCATCCAGGGAGATATTAAACTTAGCTTTTGCTCATTTACGTTCTGTTTGCTTTTTTATTTCCAACCATTAAACTGTCATATTTTGAGATAACGCTGCAATTATCTTTTAATCTCTTTAATGTTTGTCTGCCATGCCGTGATGGACCTCATCAGTAGATAATAGCTCCAGCTACAGTAGATGGCACATTTCTGTTGTTGATCCTGCCTTGTCATTCATCGCAAAAACGTGGGATATTCTTATATAAAGCCTATTGTGTTTGATAGCTTATTCTTTCTTTGCAAGTAAAAGGACTTTTAGTATCATACTAAAAATGTCCACCTTCAGTTCGTGGTTCACATGTCTTTTTGCAGTGAAATCAAAGTGACTGTAAGAATCAATTTTATATTGTAAGTTATATTTCCAGACAAATACTTACTGAACTGAAGCACATTATTATCCATACATCATTTTTAGAAAAATTATGATACATCATGCTTGTGAGAAACGTTTATTGGTTTTGCCCCCACAATAAAAACTACAAAACTTTGTTCATAAAACTAAGCATTTAAATATCATCTTACTAAGACATTTATTGAGAGCTATAGAGTGACCAATTATATTTATATGCATTTATGTAAGTATTCTGTGATAAAATCTAACTGATTTACATTATAAGCTTTCAGATTTTCATCTTACTTGGTTGGCCTTATACAGTTCAGCAACTGCACAAAGGTATTTTTGCTTATTTGGGTCCTCTGAGGGGTTTTTCCTCCCCAGATGTGAGCTTGATTTTCCTAACTATATCATACTACATGAGCCATAAAAGCCTGATGTATCAAACCCAATAATCAACAAAAAACAAACGTTGTATGCAAGATTTTTTTTTTTAAGAAATCTTACATTTTTTTAAGGTTCAATAAACATTTCCATTTAAAAAAAGAAAGAATGATTTTTTCCGATTATCATTTCATGTGTCATGCTTTTTACAGGGATAAAAACAAACACATTGTTTAGTGTGAACTCGAGCTGACTTTGTGTCTCAAACCTCAGTGGTAAAGCTCAAGCTTTTAATGAGGTTTCTCCTCTCTGTTGTGTGCTTTCCAACACATCTCTCTGGTTCTCCGGTCCCGGTGTGATTGAGGCTGTAGCTCTCAAAGCGGGAGATGTATTAATGTAATTAGAGTCAGTGCGCAGTAAGCAGGGACAGCCTCAATCTTTGCTGTCGATCGATCTTTAGTCGCCGCTACAGGCCGGCTGTATCTCCCTGGGGATTTGTGTAGTAGCCCATCTCTGAATGCTAATGTGTCTGTGATAAACCTCCAGCTGAATGAGTTTGTGGAGTGTGCTAGCCCACCTTTCATTATTGTTAAAGGTGGTGTGCCTCTATTGGTAACAAACAGAATTACAAAAATAATGACTGTTTTCAATCAGGTTTTCTAAAACACAAGTCTGCCATTGGTCAGAAAATCAGATAGCCCCACCCCAAACTCACGCCATTGGTTGAGCAAGTGTTGCTGTGATGGGCTGGTCGGGATTCTCCAACAACAGAGCAATGTTTTGAGAGTGCCATAGTGCTGGAGTGTTTACTTGCTTCGACTTACAAATGGCTGTTGTTTAGCCTAATGCAAAGTTGTGAAATGTGTTTGACATCAGTGGAAGCGAGAACAGCCACACAGTTGCAAAATTTCTATTAGACATGTTGAACTGTGGGACTAATGCAAATGATGCCGGTTTGAGTGCTTTCATGCTAGTCCTCCACTCATTCCTCAGTAACTTTGTCATTTAAAAAAAGAAAAAAAAAGACATTCAGTCATGCAGGCAAATCATATGACATGAATTGTTAGGCATCATCAGATATGCATTATTAGCTTTTCAGATATGCAGTATTAGCTTTTGTTGAACTCTATTTAAAGTGCTCAGTTGAATGACGTTGACCCCCCCTCCCCTCCCCCATTAGTGAAAGAATGAGAAAATGTGTGTCAGAATCAAGTCACAATGAAATTCAAATGCAGATTTCACTATGCAGACATTTTTAGATTTTAGATCCAAGGCTGCATTATTTGATCAAAAATACAGTAAGAAAAATGGGAAGTAATATTACAATTTAAAATGACTGTATTTTATTTTAATATAGGCTATTAAAATGTAATTAATTCCTGTGTTGACAAAGCTGAATTTTCACATGATCCTTCAGAAATCATTCTAATATGCTGATTTGCTGTTCAAGAATGTACTATTATTATCAATGTTGAAAACAGTTGTGCTGCTTAATATTTTTGTGGAAACTGTTATACTTTTTTCAGGATTTTTTTACTCATAAACCGTATAAAATAACAGCACCTTTTTAAAAAAAATATTTTGTAACATTATAAATGGCTTTACTGTCACTTTTTATTTATTTAAATCATCCTTGCTGTATAACATTTTTATAATACATTTTTTTTTAATAATAATAAAGAAATCAGTAAATACATGCATACAAAATCTTACTTACCCCCAAGCATTTGAATGGCAATATACTGAGTTGACATTAGGGATGCTCCGAAACCACTCAGCGTACAGTACACTGCTTGTGTAAGAAAAAGAAACACTGGTGACAACAGAGCAAACAGAGAGCAAAATATTAAAGAAGGATGTCTATGAAGTAAATGTTTCGAATTAATAGAATGGTAAACAAATGAAATATTTATGCAAAACGCGTTTTGATTGAGCACGCCGCGGCTGGCAAGCTTGTCGAGCGCACATTTCTTTTTCACAGTCATCGCTGGAAAGTTTGTAGTTTGGTCTGATATGGCAATAGCAAAAAAAGTAAAATGAGGAACAAATTACTAACGTTAACCTGACAGTAAAGAGAGAGAGAGCGCATGCTCTCTTGCATGCTCTTGATTGCTGATTGTTCACTCAGCACATATGCGTCATTTGATAACTATATCATATGTACAAGTAAGACATGATTTATGTATGAAGTGTGGTTCCCTACATCATTAGTGGAAGGCGGTACAGTAATCACATGATGTTTTCAAGAAGTTTTCTGTTGGCAAACATCCGAAGCGCGCGCCCAGAATGCTGCCTCTCAGATAGTGTGCGAATAGCCTATTAAATCGAGTTCTCTTTCAAGTAGACAAATTCACACAAAATTATGCCAAAGCGCCCGTATAGTCAAGTATCCTTGTGAAACCTTGTCGGTTATGTCTCTTGAGTGAACATAAACAGTTGAAAAGAACGTGTAACAGTGTGTTGGATATGTGCAGCTCTTAAAGTGACAGCAGCCTAATAAACCTACTGCTGTCTTTGTCCTCAATGTTAATCTAACACAAAAGCCAAGATGACCAACAGTGATGATGATGTAACAGTACGAGCAACAGCGTGTTCTATCTTGAATAACATGACGCTTCCATAACGCATCGTTCCCATAACAGAGACGTAAGCGCTGTTTCTCTGGCATTTTCAAAAGCTCATAAAAATGTGTCTTGAGTGACTTGATACACAGTCTTGGTCTAACTTTAATGAAATCCACATTTTAAATGTAGCTAATGTAATTTTACTGTTGCAATTGTATGGGCCTTAGCCTTACAGTTTCTATCTGAGCCATGAACAAAGAAAGTTATTTCAGAGCAAGACCACCCTGATTGTAAAACCAAACGTGAGAATCTGCTACGATTGGTCAGCTCAATGTGGCCGTTATCTGATTGGCTTGAGTAAACGGTGAGTGGAGTCCACTTATTTGTGGATTTTTCTGCACATCGACTAGCATAGATATACTGTATACACTAGAGGTGTTTCTCAATGTCAAGGAAGGATCCTCGGAAGCCGGGATTTCGAGGATGCTACGTCATCGACATCCGCCGAAGGACTGTTCCAATGTCGAGGATGCTCAGAATTTCGCCTTGGCTACGGCAGTTCATTGGAACGAATGCGTCAATAGAGCCATCGTGGAACAAGGGAGCTCCTCCTCTTTAATGCATCAGCGTCAATGTAGGCAAAGGTCTAACTGAAATAAAATCACCATAAATCATCATGAATGTGATTTTCTAGTTTTTTTGGTTCGTTCCAATGGTCAGACATGTATTTATCATTGAGTCCAGAGAAAAATTATTATTATTATTTTTTTTAAACAATCTTTCTAGTTCAGATTTTGTTCGTGTGAACATCTATACGCAGCACAAAAGCCCGAAAATAAATGAATTCGAAGTACAGGCGGAGATGGCAACGTTACCTAGAGCTACTTCCTATGACAAGACCCCTGTTCCAAGATGGCGCCGGTTTTGACGCATGCTTAGAACCCCAAGGCGACATCTAGTGTATATCTATGATCGACTAGAAGTGTTTCAAAATCCACAAATGCATGAGGGGATTTACAAATGCACAGGAACCGATTCACAAATGTGTGCAGCGATTACAAATGTACAGAAAGCGGTTCACAAATAAATGCTAGGAACTTAGGAAGAGCTGTGTTTGTGACATAAAAAACATTTGTAAATATATATATTTTATACCAATTTTTTTTCCCTCAGCAATGATCGCGTGAAATTATGCCATGTTTTTTTTTTTCATCATTCATCTAATCGATCTATGTGTGTGTGTGTGTTTGTAAATATGTTGTGTTCCATTTACTGTGGGTGTTGCTGCCAACTGTTGTTTTGAAGTTGTTCTTCATCATGGCATCTATGAGCTCAGCGGTTCATCACCATCATGCTCTGATGTATCCCTTAAAAACTAGGCCAGTTCACACATCTCCAATCCACTCTGATCTGTATCTCTCTCTTTCTGTTTTCCTCTCCATCCATCTCTCTCTCCCTCCCTTTCTTTTCACAGGCAAGTCCTGCCCCAATTATTGTCAACACGGACACTTTGGAATCTGTACCATACGTGAGTTTAGATTTTTCATTTATTTATTGCATGTTCATGACATTATGCACAGCCGTGACATCGCCAATAACCCACTTGATGAGTTCACTGCCCACGCAGAGTGAGTGGCGAATAAATTTGACATCCTTTTTATTTTTTGGCTTTTCATGAATTTAGTGTCATTTATCACTCTCTACGCTGTGCAAATAGGATCAACATATTCAATGTTTGATGACTTTTCATAAATAAGCCAGATAAGGAGGCCAGCGATTAGCTGTGGGTTTAGATTAGCACTGGCTTTTCACGAAGCTTTTCTTTTATGGGCTTGAAATATTAATGTTCAGTGTCAACTGCGTTTTGGGTGGGATGTATGAGAAAGATTTGATGAATTGTTTAAAACAGGTCTTGGGATCAAATCAGGGCTGGACTCGGACAAAAAATCAGCCCTGGCATTTTGGCCCAGACTGGCCCACTACATATGATCATAAACACAACTGAACTTTGCACGCCCTTGAATATGTATACCAACTCCTATTAAAACCACTAATGCCATGTAATAAGTGAATAGGAGTGAGTAAGAGTTAACAGATGAAATAACTACTAAGTTGAACTATACTCCACAGTGATGAATCCTAAAACAAGCTATAAGCTGCATTGGGATAGCAATATCGGTTAGCAATACCGTTTTTTTCCCACATGACTTAATTGGGCAATGGGGGGCCTTCAAGTCAAAAAAGTTGAGAATCACTGGTTTAGAGAAATTAACCCTGTAAAGCCTAGCGTATGAAATAATAGTCGGAAACAAACATACATATGTTACTCAACATGTTGTTGATCAAGGTGTTATGGCTCATATAGTATGATATAGGTATTGAGCTCACATTAAAAGAGGGAAATTGCAATTTGATGCAGTGGTATTTATATGGCCAAAAAGTGAGCGTATCAATTATCACTCTATATTAGGGGTGTGACAATACACAATATTGGGTTCACTAGAACGAGATGAACCTATATTTTAACACTGCTTTTAAGAAATCTTCAATGACAAAATATAAGACTGGAAAAATATTATTTAATTTGAATGAAAGTCACAAAATGCAATACAATGCAGATGCATTTTGAAATGTTAGCAGCCCTGTTTGTGAGGTGATCAAATCAGGACAGACCCTAGGGGCCTGTTCTCTTCCGTCGTCTCGAGTCGCATGTCCTTTTGGGTCACATGTCCTAACAAAGCATTTCTTTATTCATTAGAGAAAAACGCTGCATGTGCGAATCAGAGTAAATGATTTAATCAATTCAAAACACTATTCCCTTTCTTTCACCGAATGGAAGAAAGGGAGGGGAACTTTAGTAACTTAAATCTAGTTAATTTACTCCACATACCAGAGCTGGCTCGACTACCTATCTGATTATCACTACACTGCCCAGGAAGGAGCCCGCGCTGCGGCTTCTCCTTCCCAGGTTGAGGCACCAATGTTGCGGCTATCCAGTTCTGAGGAACTGGATGTTGTTGATATGGGTGATTATGAGTTTTCGCCAGCTCATACCCCTGCTGATGAGGAGCTTTTGGAGGTTCTATCTCGTGCTGTTGCTAAGTTAAATATTGAATGGCCAGCTGATGTTTTCGAAGTTGATTCTAGAAAAAGTCTGTTAGATGAACGATTTCTACCATCTAGATCACGACCTCCACGTCGGGAACTCCCGTTTTTTCTGGGAGGAATAAACCGGCGTCTTTCAGAGTGCATAATCTACAAACTAGCAATTATAGTAAAGTTCAAGGGATTGATCACTATGGTTATATGACAATGCCTCGTGCGGAAGAGATGCTTGCGAGCTATCTCTCCCCCGAGTCAGCGCCATCACTGAAAGCCCCGACGTTACCCACCAAGCCATTAAAAAATACTTCATTGTTGGTGGGTAAAGCGTATTCGGCAGCAGGTCTGGCCGCGGCATGCTTACACACAATGTCAATACTACAAGCATACCAGGCTGACCTGCTGAGGGACATGGGCAATTGTGAGGAAGTTAGTGCTGACGCAATTTGAGAGTTGCGTCGCACGACAGATCTATCTCTCCGGGCCACCGAGGAGACGGCCAAATCTGTGGGCCGCTCTATGGCAGCCTTGGTGGCCACGGAGCGTCATTTATGGTTAAATCTGACTGATATTAAAGACAAAGATGGGTCTGTTCTTCTGGACGCGCCGCTTTCACCTACAAGTCTGTTTGGCGACGCTATAAATTGTGTCGTTGATAGGTTTCAAGAAAGTAAAGAACAAGCGGCTGAGGTTTCAGAGGTTTCTTCCTCGCCGGTCCAGTGTCCCCGAGGTTGCTAGTAATATAAAGTCTGAGAAGCCTCGACCGTCTACGAGCTCCGCCTTCCATAGATTCCAGCAAAAGCAGAGCGTCGCCGCTTGGGCGCCTCCTCAATCTGGGGCTCCTGAGTGGCGGTCGCAGTCTAAGCCTGTTAGTGGTAAACAGGATCTGAGGACTGTTATCACTAAGAGAGCTTGGGCTAAGAAGAAGTCCTGACACCAAGGCCGTCAGACTTCTGAGGGTGGTCCCCTCCAGGGAGGAGCAATTCCTTGGCGCCCTCCGGGGGGCGATTCTCCGAGGAGAGTCGCAGCGTTGCCACTTCGGTTGTTCCCTGCCGGTTCACTGTTTCAGGGCACCGAGGTGTCGCCGTCCCCGTGCAATGCTCTGAGGAGGGTTGTAGAACGGTCAGTTCGGTTGTTCCCTGCCGGTTCGCTGCTTCAGGGCGCCGAAATGATTGTTCAATCAAATCCAGAGGCAGTCTCGAGAGGCTGGTTCCCTTATCGGAATTTCTGGCAGCGTGGAAACTTCTGCCAAATGTTTCTATATGGGTCCTGCACATAATAGAAAAGGGTTACAGAATTCAGTTCGGTTCTCGTCCACCCAGATTTCAAGGGGTCCTCCCTACAGTAGTGGACTCACAGCAGGCTCTCGTCATGGAGCAGGAAATACTGACACTTCTTCAAAAAGGAGCTATAGAAAGGTGTTTTCTCCTCCCAGCAGAGAGTCAGGGTTTTACAGCCGTTATTTCATTGTTACAAAGAAGGATGGAGGGTTGCGTCCTATTCTAGATCTGCACCAGTTAAACAGCAGAGTTCAGAATGCTTACACTCAAACAGACTGTATCACAGATTCAGTCCGAGGACTGGTTTGTCACAATAGACTTGAAAGACGCATACTTCCATGTATCTATCCATCCTCATCACAGGAAGTTCCTGAGGTTCGCTTTCGGGGGCGAAGCATACCAGTATCGGGTTCTTCCATTTGGCCTAGGTTTATCACCCCGGACCTTTACAAAATGCGTGGATGCAGCTCTGGCTCCTTTGAGACTCCAGGGCATTCGCGTATTAAATTACATCGACGATTGGTTGATTTTAGCTCAGTCAGAGCAGTTGGCAGTTCGTCATCGAGATGTCGTTCTGTCCCATATAAAGAGTTTGGGGTTGCGGCTCAACACCAAAAAGAGTGTGCTCCTCCCAGCTCAGAGGACCACTTTTCTAGGTGTAATTTGGGATTCGACCACAATGCAGGCACGTCTGTCCCCTGCACGTATTTCTGCGATTCTCACAGCCGTAAAGAATGTGAAACTAGGCCAGTCACTCACTGTAAAACAGTTTCAGAGACTGTTGGGTCTCATGGCAGCTGCGTCCAATGTAATTACTTTTGGCCTTCTGTACATGAGACCCCTGCAGTGGTGCTACAGGACCAAGGGGTTTTCTTCGAGGGGAAATCCGTTCCGCAGGATCAAGGTCACGTGGCGATGCCTTCGTGCCTTGGTCATGTGGAAGAAACCTTGGTTCCTCGCCCAGGGCCCAGTGTTGGGGGCTTCTTGTCGACGCGTCACGCTTTCGACGGATGCTTCCCTCACGGGATGGGAGGTGGTCATGAGAGGCCGCTTGGCTCAAGGTATTTGGCAGGACCATCAACGTTCCTGGCATATAAATCGTTTGGAGATAATGGCGGTATTTCGAGCTCTCAAATATTTCCTGCCAGACCTGAGAGGCCATCATGTGTTGGTCCGCACGGACAACACATCGATGGTCTCCTATATCAACCATCAGGGGGGTCTGAGTTCACGTCACCTTTGCAAGCAGGCCCATCAGATCCTCCTATGGGCCCAGGGGAAGTTGCTATCTTTCAGAGCAGTATACATTCCGGGGCGTCAGAATGTGGGAGCGGATATCCTGTCGAGGCAGGGGCTGAGGCCCGGGGAGTGGAGACTTCACCCCGAGGTGGTGGAGCTCCTGTGGGAGAAGTTTGGTCGAGCTCAAGTAGACCTTTTCGCATCGTCAGATACAACCCATTGTCCCATGTGGTTCTCCCTCACGCAGCCAGCTCCTCTCGGACTGGATGCGATGGTGCAGGTGTGGCCGAGGCTACACCTGTACGTATTTCCCCCAATATCTATGCTTCCGGGGGTTCTGGAGAGGGTTCGCCGGGAAGGGGCTCATCTGCTACTAGTAGCCCCTTACTGGCCGACTCGAATTTGGTTCTCGGACTTAATGTCTCTTCTGGACGCCTCTCCCATGGAGATTCCGCTCAGGAGGGACCTGCTGTCCCAGGCAGGGTGCATGATATTTCACCCTCGACCAGAGTTGTGGAAACTGTGGGCCTGGCCTCTGAGGGGGCCCGGCTCATAGAATCCGGTCTCTTGACTGAGGTCGTTGAGACCATCCTCCATTCCAGAGCCCCTTCCACGAGAAGACTGTATGCATTGAAATGGAAATTATTCTCCACCTGGTGTGGTGAACGTTATTTAGATCCTGTTAACTGCCCTGTTGGTTCAGTACTCGATTTTTTCTCGACCATTTCTCTGCTGGATTATCTCCTTCTAGCCTAAAGGTTTACGTGGCGGCTATATCTGCCTACCACACCCCTATGGGGGGTATTTCTATTGGGAGAGATCCTCTTATTACTCGTTTTCTCCATGGTACATTGAGGTTGAGACCTGCACTGCACTCTAGAGCACCGGCCTGGGATTTAGGCGTTGTACTTGGAAGGTCTGGCTTTGGCTCCCTTTGAGCACATTGAAGAGGTTTCAGAAAAATTCCTCACTCTAAAGACTCTTTTTCTCCTTGCTATTTCTTCTATCAAAAGAATTGGAGATCTACATGCCCTGTCAGTTGCTCCCTCATTTCTGGAATTTGCACCTGGTATAGTGAAAGCATTTCTATACCCTAGACCGGGTAATATTCCTAAGGTCCCAGTTAATGTTGGGGGCCCTATAGTGCTGCAGGCCTTTTATCCTCCACGTTTCAATACCCCAGATCAGGAACGACTGAACCTGTTAGGTCCAGTTCGGGCATTAGATGCCTACGTTCACAGAGCTGCCCTGTGGCGTAAGTCTGAACAACTATTTGTCTGCCTTTGGTCACTCAAGAGAGGGTGCCTTGCATCTAAACAGGTTATGAGCAAATGGATAGTCGAGGCTATATCATTGGCTTATGAAGCGGCCGGACAGCCTTCACCTATGGCTGTTCTGGCCCATTCTACTAGGAGTATGTCGGCCTCTACGGCCTTAATTTCGAGTGTTTCGAGTGGATATTTGTAATGCGGCAGGATGGTCCTCTGCGCATACATTTGTCAGGTTTTATGACCTTGACCTCTCCACTCCAGGGGCGAGGTTGCTTGCTTCTTAGTGTGCGCAAGGACTTCACACAGAACGGGCATTTGTCACTATAGCATAGTGGGTATGGGGTTCCCACCGCGTCTCAAACGCAGCTCGAAGTTCCCTTGAAAGGGAACGTCTCAGGTTACGTATGTAACCCTGGTTCCCTGAGAGGGAACGAGACGCTGCGTTTGCCTGCCATACTTCCTACATGCCCTGATCGACTTGCTTCAGGTTTTTTCAGAAGCTGGCGCGGTCTGATTTCAGGGGTGCTTTATAGTTTCCTGGTCAATGACGTCACCCATGACGTTTCGGGCTTCCATTGGACTGATTTTACATGTGCTTCACGACGTAATCACGCAGGGCGTTCCGACCGCGTCTGAAACGCAGCGTCTCGTTCCCTCTCAGGGAACCAGGGTTACATACGTAACCTGAGACGTTTTGATCATGTTAGAGGCCTTAGAAATTTGTGTATCAAATATGATACATTAGGCTATATAGAGTTGAAGCTTTATTCCAAAACCTTATGAGCTGCCTTCCTATGCAGCATTACAATGAAGGCACGTATACTTCATTATTAAAATGATCCCAGAAAGCTGAGTATGCTCATCCGAAAAGTGTGAACAGTGCACATTATGGAAAAATACATTTTTATCCAATATTTCTGTTTTGTATTTTTATGCATATTAGAGGACAGTTCTGTCAAACCCATTTGGAGAATACGTTGTGCTTCACATGAAGCCACCTATGTAGAGCATTCCAATTCGGTCAATAATGAGATTCCATTTCATAGTATGTGATTGCCTATTATTTTTTGAAGTTGTAAAGACAACATTATTTGAATATTGTTGTTTTGTTTTACAAAAAAATACTATTTCAGTCTTTCTGCTTCAAAGTTTCATATTTAATTCATTGTGATACTTGCCGTATCTTTGTAATTATTAGTGAAATTTATTATCAATTTCCGAGTGAAAATTGTTGGCAGCACGACGCTTTTCATTTTGAATCAGAACTAAAGAGGTAGATAAATGCAGGAGGAGAAAACATTGAGCACATGATAGAACAGGTGATGGGATTGAGTGAAAGAACATAGAGAGGGAAAGTAGTGTTGAATCAGACACTAACACAAAGCGATAAGTACTCGGCACGAAGCGCACACAAACACGTTAACAACACCGTTTGACCTTGAGTCGGTCGGTAGAGGAAGGTTTTGTCTGTTTCCTGCAAACTCCAAAATGATGTGTTTTTCCTGTTATTGCAGTGTTGTAATTTGACCATGTCCAGAAACAGCCAGCCATTTTTGAACAACCTAAAACGCTCATTCTTTTTTTTGTTCTGCTTCAGCTTGTTTGTTATAGATAAATCACAAAATAAAATATTTTTAACCACTCAATTGTTTCTCCTAAACGGCAATGAGATTAAATAGAGGTTAAAAAGAATCTCTTCCTCCATTACATCAGAAAGATATCATGAGAAATATCCCAGTATTCTTGCTCTGTTTCATTAAAAGAATCTCCTCCGTTCCACATGGCTCTTACACACACACTTCACGTTCACCGAGGATAATCTAATTTGATTCTTGTTTCTCTGCCGGCATCTCAGTAATGAAATATTAATATCAAGGCATATCCAGATGACTGTGGATGTGCCGTGTTTTAGTCAAAGCGCCATACTTCCATCAACAATGCGAGATTGACCATGACATCCTGAATCCAGCAACACGCTTAATGCTGTTAAGACGGTTTAATTGCTTTTCCCCCTTTTTTTTTTCTGCTGTCCTCAAATTAAAGCCTGCTGTGGACTTGTGTTGGAGTACATGTGAGATTATTATGATTATCAGCTGCGTTAAGCACCAATCTGTGTTTGATAGAACTTCTAATATCCTAATACGAGTGAACAAGAGAGTGAGGATGGAGTTCTGGTAAAAAAAAACAATATGATGGATTGCTCCAGCAGAGCCGGTGTTCACTCTGAGTTTAGCCTATAAACAGTTGTGCGTACGTGTCCGTGTGTGTGCGTGTGTGTGCGCGTGTGTGCGTGCACGTGTGCGTGTGCGTGTGTGTGTGTGTGTGCGTGTGTGTGTGTGTGTGCCTGTTCTGTGCTCCCAAAATGTAAATCTCTAAAGTAGAATGAATTCACTGACCCTTTTTTCGTTGAGAACTTTATTTTATCATTACTACAATATTACGGGTGCTGGAAACTTAAAATGGTGACACTGGGATTTAACGTACACTGCGTTTTAGATTCACTGGTGACACTGGGATTTAACGTACACTGCGTTTTAGATTCACTTACGCATCACTTAGATTTTGAATTACCTGAGTTTGTGGGAGGGGTAGATGGGTAACAGAACTAGCATTAAAATGTGTTGCTATGATTAGAGATATTGGGGGCCTGTGTGATCCATCCATTACAATTTCATTCATAACTATCTTACGTTTTGGAGAATTTGTGGCTAATTTGTATGAATTGGTACGATAGCAGTCGTACGATTTTGTACGATCTGCTTACGCCCCAGTGGCGGTTGTGTTTAAGGATGGGTAAGGGGTGGACCCTCATTTTTTTAATAAAAATTGTACATTTTCGTATGATTCACATCATACGTATTCATATGAAATTGCCACTGCATAAAGTAGTTACGTTCCCTGTGAGATTGGGTTGATCCAATGGATTGAGTCGCTGTTGAGGAGATATAAAGACTCCATATTTCCCCGGAGAAAAAAGAAAGGTGTGCTGCAGTAAACCCAGTGGGAAAGGACCGAATCAAGCTCATTATGTATGTATTCATGGCATACATTTATCCTGCGCACACACTTTCGCTCACATAGTACAGTGTCATCTGTTCGCTTTATTAAAAGGAACCTCAGTTGCTTTAGTGTGCAGATTTGCCTCAGGTTTAGTGCTATGTGGGCTTTGTGATGTTTATCAAGGAAGTGTCAAGGCTAATTTAAAAAAATCAAGCTTAAAAGACTTCTGAAAGATTTTGGGAAAAAAGCAAGAGTGTAGCTGAAGTGAAGCTGCCAAACATTATATATAAAGGAGAGCAATAGACCATAGAGAAGATTAAATATTTAATTTGATTCAAACAAAACATTGAGTAGGTCATGTTATAATGCTGGATGTCTTTCCAAAATCTTCTGGTTGTGAAAATTATAGGTGTTTGGTATACTATATAATGCATTGCTATAAAGATGCACAGTTATGCATAAGATACAGTTCTAAGATAAACAGTTTTTGTCAAAATCTAAGGCAAGCTTTTTTTTATTATACTGTACATATTACATTACCATTCTAAAAGTTTTTTTTAAGAAATTAATACTTTTTTTCCAGCAAGGATGCAATACATTGGTTAAAATAATTTTGACACTGAAGGCATTTATAATGTTACTAAAGATAGCTGTTCTTTTGACTTTCTATTTATCAAAAAATCCTGAAAAAAAGTATAACGATTTCCACAAAAATATTAAGCAGTGCAGCTGTTTTCTTCACTGATAATAATTAATGTTTCTTGAGCTCCAAATCAGCATGGTTGAAAACAAAGTGTAGAAACAACTTTCACTCAGTAAATTTCACAATTAATTACAAAGAAATGGCAAGTAACACGTTGAATTAAACATGGCATTTTGAAGAAGAAAAACTGAAATAGTATTTTCTTGTAAAACGCACTCCAGTTATCCTTGTTTTATTTACAACTTCAATTTACAACAATGATTTCATGTGACACTGAAGACTGGACTAATGACGCTGAAAATTCAGCTTTGCCATGACAGGAATAAATGACATTTTAAAATATTAAAATAGAAAACATGTGTTGAGTTCTAATAATATTACTCATTTTATTACTGCATTTGTGATTTAAATAAATACATCCTTGGTGGTAAATTCTCTTTTATTTAATACCAAAAATAATTATCTCATGTAAGCTCACTATTTGCATGTTTTATGCATGTTGTGTGCTTTTTAAACTATTGCATGGGTAGCTTAGCAACTTAACTTAATGTTAAACTATTGAAAGATGAGTATTTTGTGTATTCCATGATGGTTAGGATGCTGCCCTAGAAAGTACAGTAGACTATATAGTAGGGCTGACTTCTAATAGTCGAGGATTCGACGATTCGATTCGGAGAGGTCTGATTCGACTATGAACCTCATAGTCGAATAGTAGGGAAGTGTTATGTAACCAATAGGGGTGTGACGGTTATGATATAACCGTGAGACCGATGGTTATAGTTGAATACTGTCATTATAACTCTATAACCGCCAAAACCGTGCTATTAAAATATTTTTACAAACATTTTTTATCAAAGAGAATGTTTAAATACTAATATCATCTTACGAGGGAAACGGAGGCGGAGTTAGTGGTGGTGATTCGGGAGAGGTCTGTGCCCCTTTACCGATCAGAGCGCGCGCTGACACGGAGTAAAGCCTTGTTTATACTCGACGCGTCCGCACGAGCGGTGCGCGAGACCAGCAAGACCCAATTTCGCTTGGCTCTGTGCACGGCTTTTTTTGTAACAGCGCGCGCGACGCCGCGTCCGAGGATGACTTCAAGCCGAATCTGCCCGAGCATGTAGGCTACGTCTCACCGCACCGGCACGCAGTTTGCGCGTCTAAATTGCAAAGTTCATTGCAAAGTTTTTTTTGTTAAGGTTTTCTTTACTGCGTGTGATTTATTTAAAACAAAGCACGTTTTGGCACGTTGTTGTTTTTGAAGCCAATTTGTTCCTATTTTATGTGAACTTTTCTGATGTTTGATATAGGCCTATGTGTGATATGTTTTGTTCATCTGGCTTTAAATGAATAAAAGGTATTTGTTACACACCATGTTTTTCTTTTAGTTTTTTAGCTCTTTTGTTTGAAATGGAAAAAATCTAGCTGCTATCTAAAAAAAAAAAGAAAAAAAAAGGTTCGACTATCAGTCGACTACGTCAAAATCTAACGAATCAGATTCGACTATGAAAATCCTTAGTCGAAAACAGCCCTACTATATAGCCTATATTAACCTGCTGTTGCCTATAGTTTAAGATCTGGTGAGAAATCTGGTTAAGTACTGTTAATTATGAAGCCTCCACTGTGCTCACTTTGTTACCGCAGTGGGAACAGAGCTCAGTTAGAATTAGCGCTAAAGATAATCAAGGGGGCGACAGGATTAATACAGCATTATTGAGAGCGTGCTCAGTCTGTGTAGCTGTTAAATAACTTCCACCTAGCTTCCGCAAAATGACCCCTTCTGCATACTTATAACAGCATCTTTGTTTCCATTAGCTGCCAGGAATAACAGTGGTTAGTTCATGTGCTAATTAGTCCACATGGGTGTGTATTGAGGAAACCGAGTCTTATTATGTCGCAGCCTGAGGGATATTTTGTGTTTAATCACCGCGATGGGCGTAAAAAATATGCCATCCCATCGGCCAAGACTCTAAAGGGAAAGCTTCTGCTTGCAAGTGCCCAGTTCCTGCATTATAGTCAAACAGTAGTCATGGAAACATGGCCCGCTCTGTGTCGTTTGCACAAGCTGTGTGGATGAACGCATTCAAGCGCGTCGTACATTCGCGGGTTTGTGTGTTGCCACATTTGCAGTGACTCACCAGTTTAATGTGAGCTTTTACGCCCCGGATGCTGCATCGTGAACTCCCCTCTGCAGCTGCACTCATCCTTGGTCCCCAGCGTCTCACATTCGCAACACCATGCGGCTCAGAATGCTAATGCCACTCAAAACCCAGTAATTGGGTCATTTCTTCAGGGGGAAGATGGAAAGGCCATGTTTGTCTTGACCTAAAGAAAAGTTCTCCAAATGAAGTGCGTATGATTTTCAGTGTCTTAAGTCGGCTGATAAGGGGGTTTGTTCTGTTCTGATGAGCGCTGCCGTTATTAATGATCTCATTTACTCAGTCTTATTGGTTTTTCATGCACATCTGTCAATTATCACATCCATCAACTATCTCTCTGATTGTGTTTGTAGCCATATTCAGCTCTGTGTGCTTTGAGAGCGATGGATGCAGTGTTCTGAAGAGCTCTCGCTGATGAAACTGTGGAGAAGCGACTCGGCTACCGCTGCTCTGATTAGCACCAAACAGAGGAACTTGTGTACACTGGTAATAATTCTGGCTCTGACAATAAACAAAATGGTCACGTCGGATATAGGATTTTGACCAGTTTTAATGGTAAAGCCAATTGAGCTGTTGCGGATCATGTCATGTACTGTAGGCATTCGTCGTGGCTGGTAGTATTTTCTGATCGATCCTCGTGCAAATAAAGTCTGCATCCACTGACACATATTTCTATATTACTTGGTTTCTTAAAGTAAACTCCTTGGGAATTTGAACTTGAGACTGTTATCACTCTATAGTGATGTCCACACCACTGTACCAGCAAGCACTCATATGAAATCACTAATCATTCTATTAGATTAATAATTTCTCTGTATCTGTGGTTCATCATTTACAATTGATCTATTTCGCATTATTTTTAGTATTTAAAAAATATTAGGGTTCTGCATAGATACAGTATATATCTGTGGTTCATAATTTTCAGTTGATATGTTTATATATATATATATATATATATATATATATATATATATATAATTTTTTACTTTGTTTTATTTTATGTATTTTTAATGTTTGGTGTGTAGGGTTATGTATATGTATATATGGTCTATCTATTTTATTGGTATAGCACTACAGTTAATGCATCACTTAAAATTAACTAACAATGAGGAATACACTTGTTTCAGTATTTATTTATTTTTGTTAACGTTATTTAAAAACTGTTCATTGTTAATGTCAGCTCAGGTCCAGTAAATAATAATAACAGATGCAACTTTTGGTTTTTAGTAATATTAGTAAATGTTGAAATTAACATTAACTAAGTTTTAATAATGTTTTAAAAGTATTTTTCATTTTAATTCATGCTAACTAATGTTAACAAATGGAGCCTTACTGTAAAGTTTTCCATTTTATTTTAAATGTTTATTTAATGTCTATATTTAAGGGTGGGCGATATGACCAAAATCTTATATCATGATATGAGTAATTTTATTTCACAATAACAATATGTACACTCACCTAAAGGATTATTAGGAACACCATACTAATACTGTGTTTGACCCCCTTTCGCCTTCAGAACTGCCTTAATTCTACATGGCATTGATTCAACAAGGTGCTGAAAGCATTCTTTAGAAATGTTGGCCCATATTGATAGGATAGCATCTTGCAGTTGATGGAGATTTGTGGGATGCACATCCAGGGCACGAAGCTCCCGTTCCACCACATCCCAAAGATGCTCTATTGGGTTGAGATCTGGTGACTGTGGGGGCCATTTTAGTACAGTGAACTCATTGTCATGTTCAAGAAACCAATTTGAAATGATTCGAGCTTTGTGACATGGTGCATTATCCTGGTGGAAGTAGCCATCAGAGGATGGGTACATGGTGGCCATAAAGGGATGGACATGGTCAGAAACAATGCTCAGGTAGGCCGTGGCATTTAAACGATGCCCAATTGGCACTAAGGGGCCTAAAGTGTACCAAGAAAACATCCCCCACACCATTACACCACCACCACCACCAGCCTGCACAGTGGTAACAAGGCATGATGGATCCATGTTCTCATTCTGTTTACGCCAAATTCTGACTCTACCATCTGAATGTCTCAACAGAAATCGAGACTCATCAGACCAGGCAACATTTTTCCAGTCTTCAACTGTCCAATTTTGGTGAGCTCTTGCAAATTGTAGGCTCTTTTTCCTATTTGTAGTGGAGATGAGTGGTACCCGGTGGGGTCTTCTGCTGTTGTAGCCCATCCGCCTCAAGGCTGTGCGTGTTGTGGCTTCACAAATGCTTTGCTGCATACCTCGGTTGTAACGAGTGGTTATTTCAGTCAAAGTTGCTCTTCTATCAGCTTGAATCAGTCGGCCCATTCTCCTCTGACCTCTAGCATCAACAAGGCATTTTCGCCCACAGGACTGCCGCATACTGGATGTTTTTCCCTTTTCACACCATTCTTTGTAAACCCTAGAAATGGTTGTGCGTGAAAATCCCAGTAACTGAGCAGATTGTGAAATACTCAGACCGGCCCGTCTGGCACCAACAACCATGCCACGCTCAAAATTGCTTAAATCACCTTTCTTTCCCATTCTGACATTCAGTTTGGAGTTCAGGAGATTGTCTTGACCAGGACCACACCCCTAAATGCATTGAAGCAACTGCCATGTGATTGGTTGATTAGATAATTGCATTAATGAGAAATTGAACAGGTGTTCCTAACAATCCTTTAGGTGAGTGTATATCACAAAATAGTTATTCTTGCTTCAAATAATGTTTTTATGATATCAACATGTTTGATACCATTGAAATTTCATCATTCTTATCACAATTTTCAATATCATTTAAAAAAGTATTATAAAAAACTCAAGCTTACTGAAGACAAGTCAAAAGAAATAAAGAAAGAGCAAAGAAAACAAACTACAATAGAACAGACACATGAAATAGACCTATCTGAAAAACTTCAAGCACTAGAAATACTACAAAAATATGCATAATAGAGTAATTAAATGTATAAAAAGATATTAAATACAAAAGTATTTCAGATTTTCTCTTTTTTTTATTTTTTTTATTGACATTAACAATGACAGTAGGTACTGTACATTTGGATGCTGTCACTTTAAGAGCGACTACACGGATCCAATATACTCTTGCGTTCACTTGAACTCTGTTTACGTTCACTTAAGACATGAATGACTGTTTACTTGCAAAGACATGGATTATTTTAACCGCTCAAGCCCAATTAGGTGTCAAAAAGCACTCAGTTCAGTTCTCACGCGCTCAGTTCAGTAGCAGCGGCTTCACGTGAGCTCGTCTTTCAGACAGCGCTCAGAAACGGTCTCTCAGAGAGCGCGCGCATAACGGTTTAAAGTCGAATGTTTAAAAACGCATGCAAACGATAAGCTTTCATGACCGCGCAGCACAGCAACGTCGCGTGACCGCGATAGAGACGACAGTCCAAAATCCCTACCGGTATATCGCCCACCCCTACCTATATGTGCTATCTGTCTTTTGATGATAGAACAAAAACACCTATTTTAGCATAATTTTTGAGTACATATTTGTATCCCATCCAAAATTCATCCTGGTGCCAACTCTGGACCAGCTGATCAAATATGTTACCGCATCTTCCCGCATGACTGAAAAACGTCAGCCAGAATTCATTTGAGAAATGTTGTGGAGTGAGAGACTGTGTTCAGCTCTGTGCTCTTGACATCTGTTTGGTCCTCATGTTTAAGAGCAGGTGTAGTCTAGAGGCTTCCAACTGATGCTGTAAATGAAAGGTCATGTTGCTCTGAGGAGAGCAGTGAGACCGTATTAAGCTATGCCTCTCTCTCACTTTCTCTCTGTTGAACAGCTGAGGTGGCTGAGGCATAAATGAGCTTGTTCACTGGGTTTTAATTAGCCATGAATGACTGTTTCTTTTTCTCCAGCTGTCTGAAATACTCCCCTCAGTTAAAAAAAAAGTCACAATGTGAAACATGGACACTCACTGTAAAGGCCAAGGCTGCCTTATTATCGAGGCACTTCATTAAATGTCCTTGTTCGCAACAAGCTCTATTGACAGCACCTGTGAAATGAGGTTGGCTACCACCAAATAATGTTATATCATTCCTTAGTTGTTAAAACATACACAAATTGGGTTTACAGTAAGGCATTTCATAGAGAAAGGTTTATGTATTTCTGCTGTAGTTATATTAAATTATAATAATATTTCACAATTTTTACTTTTTAACGGTAGTATATATTCATAATATAATAAATTATATATTACATACAAATCATATTATAACAAAATATAGCCAATTAAGCAAAATATAACACATTTTATAATAGTTATTATGATTTTTATGTGATATAATATTAAGTATAATTAATATTCATGAATCATGAACAATTAGACCAGGCATATTTCGTAAGATAGTAACGGAATCTAATAGTAATTCAGTGTACATTGTCGATTCTTTGTAATTGTTTGTCAGCTTTAAAACGGTTCATCTAAAATGGTCTTTCTTAAAATGGCATTTTACTGACCTGACCTCAGACAGGTCCTTGAAGCTGTCAAATGCGGAGCATGTTTGTCGCATATGCTCAAAACAGACATGCTGGTTTTCAAAAGCTCTTATTGTATCATGCGGCCATTACTTTAGATTCACTTATTAAAGAATAATTAAGATGAACGTCTCCAATCGAGCACAAACATGACCCTCATTTGAAATTGAACTTGAAATTGGATTAGATGTCTTTCAATGTGCGTTCAGTATGAATTCATCTCTAAAGGGCTGCTTGAGCCAGCATGTCTGCCTCAGAGGCCTGGTCCCATTGTACGAGCAGGTAAATGATTATGGATTTTAGTGTCCGGACTCAGATTTAGACAATTACGGCTGACGCGGTGAGCTGAATAGATATGAGGCTCAATGTCTGCTGAAGATGTATGAAAGCCCCGGTCCTATTTCAGTCAAGGAGAATGAGATGAATGCTGATGTTTTTTTTAGAGTTTATTTGACTTATCCTTTCAAGATATAATGTATGTAGCATCACTTTAGCAATCACAGCGGGTTTAATTTAGTCCTTTAGCTATCACATAATGTTTTGAACTGTTATGAACTTCTTTCCACATCATTTGCCTGCTGCAGTTGTAGGATGATATTGTGTCATCACAGTTAGATATTTAATGTGACGGTTAAATGATTACTGCCCTTTTTGAATTGCATTTGCAAACACATCTAATGGGATTTTATTTTTTTCCCTCCAATAGGTAAACGGGACAGAAATTGAATATGAATTTGAAGAGATTACATTAGAGCGGGTAAGTGTCTGTCTCTCTCTCACATCCATAGATACAGGCTGTAACCGTAGGCACATATTAGGCACATGTCATAGTTTATGCTCGTGTGGATTCTTCCGCCTGGTAATCCAATCATTCACAGCTTGGCTTGTGAGCATGATCTTGAAACGTATAAACATAAAACATGACCAATCACGGTACGAGTTTAGCCTGTGATTAGTAATAACTGGGAGATCGTTTGATTGAATGATGAATTGCGTTTTAGTTTTGTCTAGTCATTGTGTGGGAATACTCTCGGGAAGGGAATTTGCCTGACCAAAATATCAACCTGTCAATTCTGTACTTTATCTAAAACTTTTTTTTATTAACTATTATTCCATAATATTTTTCATTAATACTTTTATTCAGGAAGGATGCATTAAATTGATCAAATGAGAGTAAAGACATAAGTACATAATGGTGCATACGATTTCTATTACAAATAAATGCCTGCTCTTTTAAACATGTTATTCTATAAACAAAGAATTCCCCCCAAAAAACATTAGGCATCGCAACTGTTTTTAACATTAACAATAATACGAAATTATGGAAGCCACAGAATAAAAAAAAGTAATTGCGACTTTTTATTTCACAAATAAAAAATAAAAAATCCGACCTTATTTATCAGAATTAACATTGATTATTACAAAATATAACAAAATAGTTATGTAAATAATTAGTTACATTTTGTCATTTTTAGATTTTCATATGATATATTAGTTGTATATATAATGGATATATATTTTATGAATGATTGTATTCTAATAATTATTATAATGAATACTTTTGTACATCAATGTAATTTCATTAAGTATAATGATTGTTTTATATTTATTATAATCTATATTTGCACTTTTAAACACAATAAATTAAATTTAACTACAAATTAGATGCTGATCTTACTCTTTAACCATGAATATATGTAGTTATTAAAATGTCTCAAAATTATTTATGTATTTATTTATTTCTACCCTAATATATTACATTTCCATATGTATTATACGTACATATTTATAAATGCATTGTTGTTCATTAAGAATATATTTGTAATGCATTATATATACAAGCTCCATAGAAAGTAATACTGAAGATTTAATTAATCACTGAAGCCTCTTAATTGGGCCACTGTATGTGCTTTATTTACAAGTGAAAGGCTGGGGTGCACAGTGGAGGCAGTGTGAGAGAAAGAGAGAGTGAATTAGACGGCTGCAGATGACATACTGGCAGCTGCAATCGGATCCACATGACTAGACACAGAGCACGGACAATAGCAAAGGTCAACTAGACCAGAGGGAACACATATTTGTCCGACCCTGGAGCCGTGAGGCGGAGAGTGTATGTTTGAGGCTCTCTGCGGACTCAACTGAGATTACATGTTGGAAAATTGGATGCAAACTTAAGCGATAACTCTGCTGCAAGGGCCTGATCTGTTATTGTCACTTATCTCTTTTTCTCTTTCTCTCACTCACATATCCTAGTATTGCCTTTTCATATTTACCATGACTTTACATTTGCTATTCTATAAAGCAGATCCAAAATAGCCAGGGAAGATCTCAGCAAAGATTAATTCTCCTCACAATCCACTTTGAAGCTTAAAAGCCTGTGTGTTAACCTGAGGCAGCGCCCTGGAGAGTTCCATCATAAACACGTCATTTCAAAATATTAGCCTGTTAGTCTATTTATGTCTCGGAGATGTTAAAAGTGGCTCTAGCCCACGGTTGCGACAGGTTTTGATTTGTGAGTTTGCGCTGCTCAGAGGCAATTGCCGTGCCAAACTGTAAACACTGATGAGTCATGGGTAGCAAAGTGCACCTCTTACAAAAATAACGTTACGCGTCTCTCTTTCTGTTCAGTCTGTTTTGGTTCTGTTATTCAGGCTCTTTTCACTGAGGCAAAAGACTAATAAAGGGCCTTTACATCTTTATTCACACTTCAAATTCATGTGTGTGTGTGTGTCCTCAGGGAAACTCAGGGTTGGGGTTTAGTATAGCGGGTGGAACAGATAACCCTCACATCGGTGATGATCCCGGGATCTTCATCACGAAGATCATCCCTGGGGGAGCGGCGGCTGAAGACGGCAGACTCAGGTGGGTCGGTGTTTCGTAACACACCATTCAAGGCTTAATGTTAATATAAAATCAAAATTGACACTACAGAGTTTCTGCGGGTCTTAAAAAGTCCTAAAACCCTTACACAAATTAAGACCTTAAAAATGTCTTAATTCTGGCATGAAATGTTGCATGCATTGCAAATAAATAAATATCACCTCAGTATTTTTGCCCTGTTTTCCAATACGAATATCTAAACATCTTTAAATCAAGATACATTTACTTAAGATCCAAATGTAAAATAAAGTTTGAAAATTTTAATAAAATGATGTGAGTTTATGACTAAAACAAGAACGAATGTCTGTGTCAATGAGTTATGAAAACTTCCCTTTGAATTAAGTTCCACTGGTAGATATTTGTTCTTCTTTTAATCATAAACTCACTTCTTTTTGATCCAATGCTTTTCTCCCTATACATTTAAAGAACACATTGACATATTGAGTTATCTTCCATTTATTCCTTAAATATTCTTTACTTGGTCTTAAAAAAGGTCTTTAAAAAGTCTTAAATGTGCTGTCATATAACCTGCAGAAACCCTGTACACATTCTCTTAATACAAACTCAAATGTGTGTGCTAAAAATATAATACATATTCTTAAAAAAATAAAGGCTCTTTATTGTCTTGAAGGTCCTTTTAATATTCATGAAACCTTTCCATTGCATAAAAGGTTCTTTATAGTGGAAAAAAGTTTCTTTAGATTATTCAAAAAAATCGAAGAAAGAAAGAAAAAAATGGGTTCTTTTAAGACCTGAACACTGAAAGGTTCTTTGGGGGGAACATTAAATGATTATTCTATGGCATTGCTGCGGAAAACCCCCTTTTGGAACCTTTATTTCTAGTGTATGTAATGCAAACAGGAATATATGTTCAGTAGTGTTAATGAGTGGACAGTTTCATGGTGAATTGAACATTTTTAATGTATTGATGGAATGTCAGAGGAAATAAAACTGTTTCTTACTAAGATGAAGATAAATTCAGTAGATCACCAGGCAATTTTCTTTTTCGAGACATAATGATCTCGCTTATTGCTCTGGCTTCGTAGAGCAATCTCTTTCTCTATTCCTCCCTTGCTCTCTTTCCTTCCCCTCTCTTTCCCTCTCCCGGCTGTAAATGATTGAACCCGGGTTGTTCATCACAGTCCTAATGTCTCTCTGGAGAGCTCAAGTACCTGAAGTTTTCTGCTGACTGCCACACACTCTGACCGCGAGGTACTTTAAAAAATTTACCATCTGCGAGGTCTGAGGTGAATTGTGTGGATATAACGAATAGACCTGACCAAATCACTCTCGGATAATGTCAATCTTCTACAGGGTAAAAACAAACAAGTATGCATTATACATTTTATGTATAAAATAAATAAAAAATTTATCTTTTCCTGAATTTGTGAGCATTACTTTTTAAACGAACATGATATTTTCATGAAAACCATTCAGGAAGGAAAAGTTGTAAATGAGTAAAATTAAATTAAAGGGATAATTCAGCCCAAAAAATGTAAGTTATGTCATTATTTACTGCATGACTTTAAAGAACAAGATAGTTTTTAGAAATGCCTGTGGGTTTTTTTTTTTTTTCGTCCATACAACGAAAATCATTATGCAACAAATACTATTTGACTATCAACATTCTTTATAAAAAAATATTATTTTGTGTTCCACAAAAGAAAAAAAGTCATGCAGGTTTGTAACAACATGAGAGTAAATGATGTGATGACAGAATTTTCATTTTTGGGTGAAACACTCCCTTTAAATGGAGAGCCTATTTGCTTGATGACTCCTGCTTCTCATAGTTTTATACTGACAAAAAGGCCCTTGTTATCTCAGGAAAAACAGGACCTCAACAATATCTCAACCCTTGCTCAGATTTTTCAAAAGTCTTAGTTGAATTTGAATATATATATATATATATATATATATATATATATATATATATATATATATATATATATATATATATATATATATGTCTGCATTCATTTTACAATAGTTTAATTGATATTGGTGAGCTGAGGAGTTTCTATTCCTTGCTGGATTTGTTTGAGATTCATGTAAGGGCCGATCAGGAGTTGGTTGAGAGGGTTGTTTTATTAGAGGGAAGCGTAATTCGATTGTGCTGGAGAGATAGCAGATCTTCCTGTGTTTTTGTATGCATGTGTGTGCGGCGCCCCGAACAGCAGCTGCATGTGACAGCCCCTTCTGAGCCTTTCACCCTGCTCTGCTCCATGACTTGGCTGTTTTCTTTTATCCTCTGTCTCTCAGTCAGATCTGTCAGGGCTTTGAGCATCACCAATCCTTCTCTTGCTGCTTCTCACCTGGAAAGTTGTGCCACTTCAGCGTTCTATATTCTTCAAACGTCTTTCCATTCCCCTTTCCCATCCACCCCATATGCTGCATTCTCTCTTTTAAAAGAGTAAGACACTTTGAACGTTCACCAATAAGCTGTGATAGATTTATGGTGAGTTGGAGGTGAACGCCATTTAGAGAAGCAATTACATTGTGTAGGGGGGGATGGGGGGGGGGGGGGGGGGGGGGGGGATGGGGCATTGTTTGACTTTGGGAGTGTTGGAAGTTGAACGACTCCAGATAAATCATTCAGGCTTTAAAGATGTGTGGAGCAAAGAAACAGGAAGCTGTATCAAAGATTCTAGATTGGATGTAGCACATGTATGATCAGGCTTTATAGAGTTGGACAGGGATCAGTGACAGGGAAAAACCATTAAAACTACAAACTGCTAATGTTCAACCAAATATAGATGCTTAGTTAGAATTTATAAAACTTTTGATTAAAAATATATATTAGTGTATTACACACAATTAAAATGTTTGACAATCAAGTATTTTATTACATATTACATTTCACAATTTTACCGTTTTTTCTTTTTTTATCATTTATAATTGAGCTGTGGAACATTATTCAGCTGTATAGTGACTCTGTTGCACATATATATATATATATATATATATATATATATATATATATATATATATATATATATATATAATATACTGTATATATATATATATATATATATATATAGAGAGAGAGAGAGAGAGAGAGAGAGAGAGAGAGAGAGCATATACATATGTATGTGTTCATGGTTTAGTTTCAGTGTGTGTTCTTGTGTTTGTCTGGGTCTCAGCTGCTCTATCTGAGCATGCCCCAGGAGGCGGCTGTCCTTGGACCACAGGCGGCCATGATCTGGAACTCTCTGCAGGAGGCTCACCACACACCGAGGACTCCAGAAAACTCACTTCTTGCTTTTATTTGTCTCCGCAGAGTGAATGACTGTATTTTGCGTGTGAACGAATCAGATGTCTCTGAGGTGTCTCACAGTAAGGCAGTAGAGGCTCTGAAAGCGGCCGGGTCGATCGTGAGGCTCTATGTGCGCAGGAGGAGACCAATGCTGGAGACCGTCACCGAAATCAAACTCATAAAAGGACCAAAAGGTTTCAAATTTACAATTACCTTAAAACCCATCTGTTACCTAAGCTGTTTGTCACCGTTTACATTAGGGATGTTTCACAATTGTCGGCTGCTCTACAATACTATTTTAGTATTGTTTATTCGTAGTTGTGCACAGCCACGGCTCATCTGTAAGGGCAGGCGGTGCAGTGTCCCACCAAAATATTCATCCAAAACATAGACCTCTATATAAACTGGATCAATAATAAATTGTAAGTGTGTTCTGCATTCTGCAACAAATATTCTTCAGATTTTCTAGATTACTTTAAGTCGTAAAGTGAGCGGGATATATTAAAATTTAACTTCGGCAGGCATGCATTATTATACTATGCGAGGCAGAGAGTGCCTCTTTGTTTTGTGTTTGTTTTGACAATAAAAATGGCTTTCTTTTCCTCACCGGAATTCCTCCACAACTCGTAATATTTTAAAACAACACTCAAGGCAATAAATACTACATTAAGGCAATTCTAAGATGTTGTGTGTACTTAAAGCATGTCAATCAAAATTAGAGCGCCACCCTCTGGCTGAATAATGCAAGGACACTAGACCTCTGCCAAAAGTGTGTCTGCATGTTCAGCAATTAGAATATAAAGCTTACAAAATGTTTATCATAAACTAGCGTGAAGATCCATAATCTGCCCTACCTAAATTTACGATCAGAAGCCGCTACTGGTTGCTGGGGTTTTTTCTGCTGTTATAAAAGAAAATAGGCTATTACTCATGTACACGTTCACATCTAGAATGTGAAAACAAATGGAAAACAAATCAAGATTTGAAACTCCACTGAGCCTGAGAGTTATCACGTCCTCTTTGTTGGTTGTTGTTTGGGTGGGGCAATAAACAGAACTATATCCTGAGAAAGACACTGCTTTGATGCATTATTCAGAGTGCATAGAAGAAGACGCATCTCTCACACACACACACACAGCAGCATTTACACAAATTTGAAGAAAAAGCTTCGGGCACCATAGACACTCTGAATCCAAAACAACATTAACACATTGTACAACACTTGTTTTCTCCTCTAGGAAACTAAGGAACTAGATTGTGCTTAAGGAAAGTTTATACTTTTTGCTCTAAGAGTGTTTTGAGTACAGTCCTTTCTTAAAATCCCATAGGGCTTGGCTTCAGTATTGCAGGTGGTGTGGGAAACCAGCACATCCCCGGTGATAACAGCATTTATGTCACCAAAATCATTGATGGGGGCGCTGCGCAGAAAGACGGACGGTTACAAGTTGGAGACAGACTGCTTATGGTAGGTCTCATTGACCTCTGATATTTATTTTATTACTTTATTTCATTTTATTACTTTAAATTTAAATTAAAACATTTTGTATTTTAATTGTTATTTTATTTGTATAGTTTAGTTGTTAGTAAGTTTCATTTAATAGTTTAATTTAGTTAAATTACTGACCAAACACATAGAAGCAGCCCTCAGAAATGTTTGGGAACGAGCTGCATCCATAGTTGGGTGATTGATTACATTCCTGAAGTTTCGCTCTAGTGTCAGTGTCAAACTCCATTGCTTTTAATCCAGGTTTTTTTTAAAACTCTTTAAGACTGAGTTTGATTTAATTAGCAAGATCAGTGCTTTGTGTAATCCACTGGGCAGGACACATTTGGCACCGCTGATTCGCCATTGACCACTAGAGTGTAACTGTTTACGTAACTCTGGATTGCCCTCTTAACACATCCTGCTTGTTTTCTCTTTCGCCCAGGTGAATAACTACACTCTGGAAGAGGTGACCCATGAAGAAGCAGTGGCCATATTGAAGAACACGTCAGATGTAGTATACCTGAAGGTTGGGAAACCCACTAGTGTCTATCTCTCAGACCCCTATGGGCCGCCTGATATCACACACTGTGAGTTATTCTTACCACATTTCACACTTCATTATGTAATACATATGCTTAATGCTTTAGAATTTTTGAAAGTAATGTGGAAATGTTTATTTTTTAGTCATTCAAGCTATCGATTTATTGGTTGTTATATTGATTGGCATTGTGGTGAACCAATTTATACTATAATATACTTTTTCTCTCTCTCTTTTTGTGTCTCTACAGCATTCTCACCCGCAATGGAAAATCATATCTCTTCCCCCGGTAATAACGGCACTCTGGAATATAAGTCCAGTCTTCCGCCCATCTCCCCCGGCCGATATTCCCCCCTGCCCAAGCACTTGCTGGGGGAAGAGGACATTAACAGGTTGGATGGTTTTTCCTTCCTACGGTAATTCCCTCCCTCTCTACCAGATGCCACTGCCCACAGGTAGACTGTGTAGCCCCCTTCCCCCATGTGTCCTGTGGAAAATCCAAAAGACAATCAAGCAGCGTCATCACACCTAGTGATGGGATTGTTTTGGGATTTACTGTCCCATCCTTACTCCCTCCCGTCCTGTTAGTTCTGTACTGTTTTATGTTCCTGGATTTTTTGTGGTCCATGTTTGTTGTGAATGTACAGAATAACATAGGCTCTATCAACATTTTTGTACTATGTAATGACATGTTTACCATACTGCATGATTTTTAAGCGAACGTGTACATCACATAATCAGCTCAATATGTATGGCTTTTCTGATGTAGTAAACTTGCTCGGTAGTTCACCTGGTACAGCATTGCAATTGTGATGTGGAGCACTCGGGTACAACTCCCGTGTAACACAAGTCATGATAAAAGAGCTCAATGCATTTTATCTCACCTTTGCTTTTGTTAAGACTATCGGTTAGGTTTAGCGCTTGTGGTAGGTGGTATGTTAGTTTTAAAAATTAATAGAGCTTTAACCTTTTAGTGCCATTTCATTTCTGCACTGCTGCAATGCGTACAACAAACAACGTTATAAAAGGTTGCCAGATTCACGTTCATCTGTTTCAGATCAAACAGAATTTTTTTAGCAATATCATTTGGCAAAAATGACGGAACAGGCACATTTTTCAAATGATCCTCGGTTTGTACAGAGTATCATAGAGACTTAATAGTGGGCTTATTTTTATTTGAGTCAATAAGAAACCACCTAAAACACTCTATCAATCATGTAGAACACCTTAGCAACCACACATGGCGCATGATTTTATTACCAAATAAAAGCAGAATGATTATAATGTTTCAAACTGAAATCTGTGATGATATCAGTGTGTGTTGACAGCATGAGCTTCTTTTTGTGCACTGGCTTGCTTTTTAGGATGTTTTGGGAGACATATGTTCAGGACAGCAGCGCTGGGAATGTGTTTGGTTCACTGCAATGCAACCTGAACCTCAGAGTGATGTGAATACTGAGCATCATCCCTGGAGTTTTCTGGAAAAGAAAACTAAAGCGCACAGTCAGAACTGAATCTGTCGACTTGTCGAAGTCCCTAAGAACTTTGAATTCAGAATAGCAAAAAAAGTCAGACAGACTTCGGTTTTGATTATCTTGTCATGCCCTCTTTCTGCCGGCTGGCTTCTTGATGTGTTCATGGGCCCTGTGGTTGTTTTGGGCCTCTGAGGCTTTTGATGGCAGTTCTAATGGAATTCTGGGATTCTGGTTTAGCTACAACACATCTGTGAGGCAACAGCCCCAAATGCTGTCAAGCAACCATCGCTAGACATGAGTGTCTAGCGAGGGTTGCTTGACAGAATTTGGGGCTGTTGCTTCTCGTACACGTGTTGAGCATGTTGTAGCTAAACCAGAATCCCAGAATTCCACTAGCCTTATTGGCTTAAAGCCATGTTCACCATAATAAGCTTCATTTAGTCTGAAAGTCATTACTAAATAAATACCCAAGTTCAACCTGCCACTATAATATCTCAAATATGTTTTCCTTTTAACGGACGTTGTTGTTAATGTCTCCCACTGTGGAACACAGTTGATGGCACCCTGCTTTGAAAAATTCCCAGTTTTCTAAATGCTAAACGTGCATGCAAACATGCGCGCCTAACAAAGGGTGTGACCTTTCTTTGAGGTGAGTGAGATTAAAACCCCTCCTCTTTGCCGGGGGTAAGAGGTTTACGTGGCCCCTGTGTTTGAGGAAGCATAAGCCCTTCTGGAAGTTCAGCTCCCTTCATCTTCACTGTGTTTTCCACAGGAGAATTGAGCACTCTGAGAAAATCAAAGGTCTGGATGAAGACTATAATATGGAATGGCAGAATGCTGTAGCCACTAATATTTTATTTTAAGTTCAAAGGCTCGGGAATTGATTGTGAGTGAAATAAGGAATGGGGCGTTTCATGTGGATTGGCATAATAAATCTGAACTTATGTTATGGCTCACAAGTTGAATAATTAATTAGGTGTGACATTAGGCAGATGTTCAAGTGGGGAGGATGAACATGATTTTGTTCATGTGTGTGTCATCTTGGTTTAGGGGCAATGGAGTGTGCAGATGTAGTGTGTCTAGGAGTTTGTTATGTTGCAATAATCGGTGAAGCACAGCATAAGACCCCCATTGCATTATGGGAGCATACAAATACACACACACACACATACACCATAATATTATACACCAAATATTAAAAACAGTTGCAAATACTTTACATCTGTGAAGCTTTAGGACAGCAAAACTACACACACACACACACACACACACACACAGCCTAGTCGTTCAATCATCTTGAATAATACAGCTTCAGAAGTAGACCATTCCATACTCACATCATGTACATACACTCTCAGCAGTGTTACCATGGGTCAGTACTCAATTATTACTAAGCTCACCTTTAATGAACAGGACATTCATAATTATTAGATGTGTAGTCAGGAAGTTCTTATGAATTATATAGTTCAGCAAACTGCTGTGTGGTCGCTGACCTTAAAAGAATAGTTCACCCCAAAAATCACCCTCAACTTGTTTCAAACCTGTATGAATTTCTTTCTTCTGCCGAACACAAAAGAAGAAATTTAGAAGAATGTCGGTAAACAGTTGATGGACCCCATTGACTCTCATAGTATTTGTTTCCCATACTATGGAAGTCAATGGGAAGTCATCAACTGTTTGGTTAACCACATTCTTCAAAATATCTTCTTTTGTGTTCAGCAGAAGAAAGAAATTCATACAGGTTTGAAACAACTTGAGGGCGAGAAAATTATGACAGAATTTTCATTTTTGGTTGAACTATCCCTTTAAGGGCCAGTTTAAATCCGAGGAACTGTTGTTGCATGGTTATATGTGTATGTGTAGGTATGCACAATGTGATGTACCAAAGTAGGACACGTTCTTGCATCACAATCCTTCTTGGTCATTGAAAGACAATCAACCATTGTACAATCATAGTTTTAATCTTTACCTTAAATCTTTTAATCTTTACCTTAAAGGGATACTCCACCCAAAAATAAAAATTCTGTCATCATTTACTCACCCTCAAGTTGTTGCAAACCTATATGAGTTTCTTTCTTCTGATGAACACAAAGGAAGATATTTTGAAGAACGATTGGAACCAAACAGTTGTTTTGCACCATTGACTTCTATAGTCAAGTCAAGTCAAGTCAAGTCAAATATATTTATATAGCGCTTTTCACAATACAGATTGTATCAAAGCTGCTTCACAGTATCAATCAAAACAACTTAACAATGTTTGTTTATTACTGGAAAAAAAAGACATCCAAGTTTGGTAGAGCTGATCAATGGTATGATTGGTTAATTAATTTGAATATCCCCAATAGTAGAAAAAAAAAATACTATGGAAGTCAATGGTGCCAAAGTTCCAATCGTTCTTTAAAATATCTTCCTTTGTGTTCAGCAGAAGAAAGAAACTCATACAGGTTTGCAACAACTTCCCTTTAAAGCAGTGTTTCTCAACCTTTTCGATTCCAAGGCCACCCTAAACTTTTGAATTGTAGTGTATATTACTTTAATATTTTTTTAGACATATTGCAACCCACTTGTAAGTTAGCCGATGCCCCCTAGTGGGCTCCCTGGTCCTAAACCTAGACCCTAAATTGAGACATTTATCTGTCTACACGGAATGAAACATTTCAGGTGTTAATGTTTAATGCACAGTTATGAGGAGCAGGATTTTAGACTAGTGAGATTTCACAATGGGCAGGGCTAACCAGCAGAACAAATTAATGTTGTATGTGATATTGTTTCAGGACCATCAAAATATAAACCATCATTGATATTTATCCATAAACTTGCTACTTAAGTCAATCACTTTAAGTTTGTGGTTCTCTATATGTAGCGTGAGTGGGTGACGCTAGCCTGTTCCTAATTCCATCTCTGTGCCCTGCTGTCAGTGTGAAGGGCCAGAGGGTTTATGCCGTGGTTGATAATAAGGGTTTTGTCATGGTTTTATTTATCCCTCTGTGACCCTGTATTAAGGGCAAGGAGAAGGGAAGTATTGCAGATGTGGAAAAATGTGCTGAAGCCAGATGCAGAGAGAGACTGAGAGAGAGGCAAGACACACTGAGGAGTAGAAGATACGACGAGAACTGTTCTAAATATAAAATGATAAAGATAAAAGGGGGTTGAATGAATGGATGGTAAAAGAGTGTCTGTTAGTCATCTCTGTTTAGGACAAGTCACAAGCTAGCATCACATGATGCAGAGCGAAGAGAGAAAGCGGTCCAGTGAGGAGGCCGTCACAAAAACATTCCACTCGCATTAACTTCAGTATGTCTAATGTAGCTTTGCATCTGCAATACGATCTCGCTCTCTCTTACCCGAAACCAGATGCTACAAATTAGCTCACTGAAACTTGCAGGATATGTTAGATCCTAGTGATTAGCGCACATGTTCCAGACGCATTGAGCCTTGCTGCTCATGTGGCCAATTCAGTTTTGAATCCAATCTGTGTCATGTACCGATTCCATTCCTGAAAATGTATGTCAATAAAAGTAGCAAAATAATTGATTAGGTGTATATACATCTCTAGTTTTTCAGTAGACCATTTGTGCATGTGTTGTATGCTACATACACTACCAAGTTTCAAAAGTTTGGAATCGGTAAGATTTTATTTTAGGATTTACAAGAAGTCTCTTATGCTCACCAAGGCTACATTTATTTGATCAAAAAACAGTAAAAACTGTGATATTGTGAAATTTAAAATAACCATTTTCTACTTTATTATATTTTACAATGTAATTTATTACTGTGATGAAAAGCTGAATTTTCAGCATCATTACTCCAGTCTTCAGTGTCACATGATCCTTCAGAAATCATTCTAATATGTTGAGTTGGTGCTCAAGAAACATTTCTCATTATTGTCAATGTTGAAAACATTTGCACTGCTTAATATGGTTGTGGAAACTTGGATTTTTTTCTGGATTCTTGAACAGACGAGCATTTATTTTAAAATAGATTTTTTTTGTAATATTACTAAATGTCTTTACTGTCACTTTAGATTAATTTAATTTGCCCTTGCTGAATAAAAGTTTAATTTCTTATAGAGCCCAAACTTTTAAACAGTAGTAGTGTATCTGGTTTTACATTGAAATATTTTGAGTGGTTGATTAGGTATGTTTGTGTGTCAAACCCAGTTGTATTGTATTGTATAATGGGGCTTGTTATGTTGTCATATTTGGTTTTGACCTGGATTCTGTTGGTGTCTCTTTTTTGTTTCTGCATGCTACACGTAACAAGTACTGAATACATTTCAGCTGTTTTGAATACACATTTGAACATTTTACACATTTTAGTTTCATTAAAAAACTGTCTTCATGCTAACCTATTGTCTGTTTCTGATCAGAAATCCCTCGTTAGATGAGATGGAAGGTCACAGGTTTGATTCCCAGCACTTCCAGTTGAGGTGAGCGACTTAAGTGAGCCGTCGTTTGGGTCCTGAATGTTCATTTGTGTCCTTAATGCACACGCTCTTCCTTCCTGCAGCCTTTTCTGTTTTGAGACTTTGGATTGTTTGTATAAAATAAAACAGTGACAGTCAGATCTGTAATTCTGAGAGTCCAAAAGTGATTCAGAAAGAGGGAATTCATAAAAGGAATGAAAGATAAAGCAAGACATCTCTGGATGTCAGTCCCTGTGGAGTCTCTTTAAACTGCCATGACAGTATTAACACAGAACATTATTAATTTTTTTTTTTTAATTTTGAAGATCTGATGGCTGATTTAAGATGCTTAGGATGGTGAAATTGAAATGGTCAATTTTTTTTAATTCGCAACACTACTTATCAAAGCTAATGTACTTAAAAATGTTGACCTAACTAGTTTCAGTTCCTTCCTTACTCCTTTAACACACTTCCACTGCCATGTTTCTCACCCTTTCTCTCTTTTTTCTCTGTCTATCTTTCTCTTTCTTTCTCTCTCTGTTAGTGGTCGACCGATATGGGTTTTATAATGGCTGATAGTGATCCCAATATCTAGAGTAAAATTGCACATTTTAGTAGCATAAGAGATGTAATACAATGTACATTAAATTGGTCAGCTGTCCACTTATTTTGTAATAATATCTTCTCAATATAATTTAATAATTAAAGAAAATGCATTTTTTACTGAAGACTGTTCAGAGTACGAGAATGTCAGTATTTTTGTCTTGTTTTCTAGATCAAATATCTATAGAGTTTAAAAACAAGATAATGTATTTTTTTAAAGGGGTGGTTGATTATGATTTCACTTTTCTAACTTTAGTTAGTGTGTAATGTTGCTGTTTGAGCATAAAGAACATCTGCAAAGTTCAAAGCAAAGGGAGATATTTTCTTTTACAAAAATCACTTTTTAAGGACTACAACAAACGACTTATAGGGACAACATGACATTTCTCCCGGGTTAGTGACATCACAAACCCCAAAATTTACATAAACCCCACCTCGCAACAAAGGGCTCTATATGGCTCTGCTAAGAACGAGCTGTTGAACCTCCGCCCTCTGTGTCAGGAGCAGCAGCTCATTTGCATTTAAAGGGACACACACAAAACAACGCATTTTTGCTCACCCTCAAAAAAAGGACAATTTTAACATGCTATAAAAATGACCTATGGGGTATTTTTAGCTAAAATTTCACATAGCCTCTCTGGGGACATCAGAGACTTATTGTACATGTTGTAAAAAGGAGCATTATACCACCCCTTTAAGTGAAAACACTGAATTAAGCACATATTCTCTGAAATCAAGTCTTAATATTGTATGCAATTTTGTTTCTCAGGTAAATTTGTCATTTTTAAATATTTATACTGGAAACCGAGTCAAAAAATACAGAACAAAATTTGACACTGGGTGCTATATCGGTCTGTATATATGCTATATCGGTCTGTCACTACTCTCTATCGATCTACTTCAGCGCATTAACCCTAGATGCTCTGCTCTCTGCCTCTCTCTTTCTCTCTTCCACACCAGGCCTCCAGAGCCAGTTTACAGCACTGTGAACAAACTGAGTGACCGCGCCCCCTCTCCCCGTCTCTACTCCCCCGTGGAGTTTGATAAAAGCCCCATGCACTCAATCCCCCACTTCCCTCACTATCACGTAGGCCTGCTCCCTGACTCCGAGATCACCAGGTACTGAGCACAGCGCTCTGCATGGGACGTCAATTAAAATTCTGTGGCCACATCTCACCTGCATGACCACACCCTAATTTATGCTGGCTTGCATGCCCCGCCCCATTTTATAGTCACCTGCATGCCCCGCCCATCATGTACTAGTTCTAGTGTACCTCGCTCTTTCCTTAGTCTTTTTTAATACATCTGCAGAGGTTTGATTCAGCGAACAGGGTTCATGTTTTGTAAGAATCATATTTTGAGAGAACCTCCAAAAAAGAAATCAAAATTAAATCATTTTAATAAAATTTTTAATAAGAAATACACTTCCATTCTTCCATTTCTTACTATTATCATTGTTGAAAACATTTTTGTGAAAACCAACCTTTTTTTAGGAGTCTTTGATGAATTGAGAGTTCAAAATAACAGCATATACAGTATTTGAAATAGAAATCTTCTGATATTTATAAATGTCTTTACTGGAACTTTTAATGCATCCTTGCTAAAAACATTTCTTTAAAAAAAAAAATCATACTGACCCCAAACATGAATGAGAGTGTATGTCTGATATCGGAAAAAAATAAATAGGTTGCGAATGCAATTTCAGTGATGCAGTGAGGACTGCAAATGAGCTGCTCTAACAGTTTTGCATAATTCTCATTCATTTTTATTCCTCATACTTCATCCGACAATAATGCAAAGTGCACGTAGAGGACACGAGTGTGGAGATTGGTAGTTACCATGGCAGTTACCCGTGACAACAATATAACTGAATCACATCTCTGCTGCAGCTGTCCACTTACTTCCTTCCCTTCCCAGCCACTGTCAGTTTGTCTGTATTTTCATTTGTTAGACTGTATTGCTTATTGACAGCTTCCCCATGAAGGTCAGAGCTTGGCCACTGTCATTCGCGGTTTCGGCATAGGCTTGTGTGCCTTTGGCATCCATTCAACATTAGTGCATCATAACTCAGAGTGGATTGATTTTATCTTCCTTATTTCCTGCCTAACTGATATCACTTTAGGTCCAGGCAGCAGCTTGTATCGTTAATTGGATATAAAACTTTATTAGCAATAACGCAATATCTCTGCTCTCGCTGATTAAATGACTAGGCTTATAAATGTAATAGTCGGGAGATGAACTGAGTGTAAACAGGGGGTTTGGCCGCGGAGGAAATGCTCTTCTGGACTAAGAGACTCTGGCACAAATGGCTGAGTAATGTTTCGCTATTATCCAAATCCTGCGCATAATGCCCTCAGCGTGGGTGTGCTTTGTTTACCGGTTTGTTTTGATTTAAATTTTTTAGTTCATTACTCTATGAATTATAAAGCGCCGTCTAATTGGCTTCTCTGGGATTTGAATTGATTTGCATTTCAGAACGCCACCGCTAACACCTAATGCATCGCTTAAATCCTCAGGACTTGCGAAAAAAGCATTCATGAAAATGCCCGCGTTAACATCTGTGATTAATGGATCGCTGTCTCTCATGTTCAGGGTCTGCCAGGTTTTTGATGATGCTTTTCAAGGGAAAGCGCAGGCACCAGTTCTGTGAAAATGGCCAGTTCTGTGTGACCGAGCATGTGAGATTGTCAGTATCTTACTAAAAAGGGAACAGTTATCATTTTAGGATGCACAAATACCAAAATACTCTGCCTCAAAGTGCTGTTACTTCAGATTAGCCTTGTTTGAGTAACTCCTGACAGCTGCCAGTAAAAAAAATCACATGGCGCTCTAGGAATATATGGTGCGACAGGTTGTTAAAAAGCTGTGATTATGCCCTTGTGCCATTTCTATGCCATTCATGGCTCAAGTTATTGAACTCAAAACTCTGGATGTAGAAATGTGGTCCATGAGCTGGCAGATGTCAAATCCGAGAAGTTTTTCCAGGTATCACTGAACTCTTAAGGTATCACCAGGAGATACTGGTATGCAATTTGCTAAATTATCATCCAAGCAGATTCTTTCTTGTTCAGTGTAGTCATACCCTTTGATTTGACTAGAATTCAAATGTCTTTGATGTTTTCTTAATGCGTATCCTCTTGGCAACTTTACACAAACATTAATGTGATCTTAATCAACAACCTCAAGCATGGTTCCCAGAGAGCATTTCTCCAGATCCTGTCATCTCTAAATCATCAGTCAGGAGGGAGATTCCTTCGTATCACTCAATGGACGAAGCCGTTTGGCAGAATCGCTCTTGGTTTCCGGGCACTTCTGTAGCTTTGCACCATATGCGTTCGGTGGGGGCTGTGTCCCCTACACCGGCTGCTCACTGATTTGAAGTGATAGTTTTGTTTGTATGATGATTAATAATTTGTTTGGGGCTAAAAGCAAAGAGTGCATACTAATTGTGTTTTGCTGATGTGGAAAAATTTGCAATGACATAGACCATAAATCACAGTTCCCACAAGATTTTGCTACTTCTAATTTGTATGACTTGTGTTCCTGTTAGAGCCGGATAAACTAGCTTAATCTAGTTTGCTGATAGATTTTTGAAATATGCTTCTGGTGAATGCAAATAACAAATGTCGGAAATCTATATCCATTTCTAACAGTGACAGGTGTTGTTTATGTATATTAGTATTGTACGAGAAGAATACTAATTATTTCATCTTTTATTCATGACTTATATTATCAGGATGTGGATGTGAAGATTAAATTAGCTCAATTTATAAGTGGTGTTTGTTAAGACAGCCTAGGATAAGAGATTTGAACTAACTATCAAACCCTAAGGATTATTCTTTGGTACATAAGTTTTGCCTATGTATTTTGATGGATTTATTATGGATTTATTCATTTAAAAATAGACACATCAAAAACAATTTAATTATGTAACTATTTTAAAAACTATTTCACTTAAGTCATGTTTAAAAATATGTCTTTTGTATTTGCTCTGGCAAAACTTTAGTATCCAAAATAAACTTGCAAAAAAAGAGCACAAAAAAAAATTAAGACATACAGATCTTGTTGTGGTCAAATGAATGATGTAATCATTTCCCTGCTTGCCTATAAAAAACATTATTTTAATCTGTCTTAGTGGACTGGTGTTTATATTTAATGTACTCTTTGGCTGTTCATTTAGAAACAAAATGATAGATTCTCAGAAAAGCTGTTTACATTGTGGCAAAAGTGCATCCATTGTTTGTTCTTTATTGGACATGCACTTTAGTGAACCAACAAATAATGAAACCCTGTCTACCAAACCTCAATCTTCCCTCTCACTGATAGTTGGAAATACAGACGCATCTCACATTGATCAGCGGTACAATATCTGCCAGCTTTGTAACACTTGTTTTCATGATATACCAAGCATATGCCATTTTCCCTCGGGAAAAAACATTGAAGCTTTTTAAAAACAAAAGTTCAGTGTTTGCTATTGCGTCATCCTTTAAACTTCCCTAGCGGGGCCAACCTGCTCTTTAAAAGGGACAGAAAATGAAGCAGAAAAGATTCGATTGGATCTGCTGAGTGTATCGGAGTTTACCGCTGTGACTCTAACAGTCAAAGGTGCAGAAGAGCCTGCTATCTAGAGACTCCATTGAGCTAAGAAGTGAAAAGGCCATCCAGTTCTCTCGCTGAGAGAGCGTTTTGAGGACGGCAGGGGGGTGCGTGTATCAATACACGTCTTAACATTTCTACTCAACAGCTAAATTGCTCTCTGAGTGTTCTCTGAATCTGTGAATCTGATGAAAGCCAAAGCCTATTGATTGTGTCGAGAGGTTTCGGATATGTTTGAGGGTGTTGTTCGATCTGCGGTATTTATAGATTGGCACCACAGAGTGTTGAAGCCTGAGAGAAGCCCAACATAGGTCATAAGGTATTCATGGTTTTATTTCAGAGGTCATATCTGTTGAACAGGATGGATGGATGGATGGATTGATGAATGAATGAATAGATCAATAGATAGATGGAGGAATCAATGGATGAATGGATCAATAGATGGGTGTATGGATAGATAGATAGATAGATAGATAGATAGATAGATAGATAGATAGATAGATAGATAGATAGATAGATAGATAGATAGATAGATAGATAGATAGATAGATAGATAGATAGATAGATAGATAGATGAATCAATGGATGGATGATAGATTGATAGATAGATGGAGATAGATAGAGGAATCAATGGATGGATGGATGGATGGATGGATAGATTGATCGATAGATGGAGGAATCAACAGATGGATGGATAGATCGATAGATAGATGGAGGAATCAACAAATGGATGGATGGGTAGAAAGATAGATAGATCAATGGATGGATGGATGAATAGATTGATAGATAGATGGATGAATGAACAGATGGATGGATCAATAGAAGGATGGATGAATGAACTGATGGATAGATAGATAGATCAATAGATAGATGGATGATTTAATGGATGGATGGATAGATGGATGATTGATAGATGGATGTATAGATAGATAGATGGATATTTGAATGGATCAATAAATAAATGGATGGATAGATAGATGGATGGATGGATGGATAGATAGATAGATAGATAGATAGATAGATAGATAGATAGATAGATAGATAGATAGATAGATAGATAGATAGATAGATAGATAGATAGATAGATAGATAGATAGATAGATAGATAGATAGTCACTACTATTCAAATATATGAGGCTTGAGGCTTAACAAGATTAATGGGATTAATGTTCTTTACAACACACACAGTTTGACTGACAAACCTAGAATTTGTTTCAAGTGAAGTTGCCAACTATCTAGAAATGGAAAGAAAATGTTAAAGAGCAAAGATCCATTAAGGGGTTTCTTACTTTGTCGAGTGCTGAAATATGCAGTTTTTAGCTTTCATCTCGTTTCTTCAAGGCTGAGGGTCATAGATACTCTGCAATTCTTTTCCTTCATTGAGGTTGAATTTGAAAGGCAATGGTTATTTTGCCAGTCGACAACAGCGTAGCATGCCAGCCCATTAGAAATGACGTGGATGAGGCTTACGACACATTTTCATATTCAGAACGCTCTTACACTGGAAGAATGTTTGGAGTGAGAAGGGAGGGAGAATAACACAGGGTGACAGTGAACAAATGATTGTGGGTAGAGATGTGTGTGAGGGGCTGCATATGAAATGCCAGTCCACCCCTCTCCTCCTCGGGTATTGTGAATGGAAAACGAGTGTAATCTATTTGGTTTGTTTTCCCATTTGGCTCTGAACTTGAAATGATAAACAGTGGCTGTTTGTAATCTGGGACTAAGGTGTTGGGGGAGACAGACAGGAGCTCTATCAGTGTTTTGCAGCTGGGAGGGAGGGAGGGAGGGAGGGAGGGAGGGAGAGAGAGAGAGAGAGAGAGAGAGAGAGAGAGAGAGAGAGAGAGAGAGAGAGAGAGAGAGAGAGAGAGAGAGAGAGAGAGAGAGAGAGAGTTTGGAGGATAGAAATGCGAGTGAAGAGAAAAGATTGAGAGAGTTTAATGAGGATGGTTACAGCCGGTGGGGCGCTGCACGCACTCAACCCACCTCTGAGCCAGCCGTTACTCAAAATAAATCTATATGCAGTGTCAAATACCTACTGATCAGCATATCATTAGTATCAGCGTGAGTCCTCAGACTTCAGATCAGCTGTCACAGATCCTTGTGATTAGCTGCAATTTATGTTTGTATAAGCTGGAATAATGCAGGCTCATACCGACCTTAATTTTAATATTAATATCAGATTTTTTTAATTCCGAATTTTAGAATGATATTATTTCTATCTTATTTTTTCCACCAATTTCTCCATTAAATGAACCACTGACTAAGATGAATAAAATCAGAGCCACCTTAAACGTTGTTGTCATGTCACAGTCATCATGTGTCTTGTGTTCTGTAAGCTGTGCAAGACAATTATCAATCAGCATATATCCCACTTCTGTGACTCGTTTAAAAAGTCTGTCAGCACACTTTTTCTGTGCCGTATTTGCAATATTAAGACATCCACATCCACTTAATTCTACTTTCTGCAAAAGCATGCTGTTGGGATTCAGGGTAGATTTTGTTTTCAATTCAATTTATGTGGTTGAAATAAAATGGAATAGGGTGCCATCTAGTGGTAAAAATCGACTGGTGTAGATCACCTTTTTCCCCATGCTTACATATTGGGTGCTTCTCAATTCTTATTTGTGCATCCTCGTTTCCTTTCCTCACTTCCTTTCCTCGTGTCTCAGATCCAGCCCCGGTAGGATGTGAGGGAAGGCTGCAAGGAAAGAAAATGAGGATGGAAGAATCGAATGAAGGCTTTTTTTATACATTGGAATACTTGATCACTCGAGCGTCAGTTCACAGCGTTATCAGCGGCGCTGTGTCATCAGGATCTGCCCTTATGTTGTTAAAGTTGGCTTATTTAAGAAATTCATAATAAATAAAAATAAAGCAAGATACCCTGTTGAAATATGTGAGATGTGTGGTTTATAAAAACTGCAAAGGTAAAGTATAAATTAAAATTATTGTGACCGATGTGAAGGGGGGGGGGGGGAGGGGGAGAGAATGTATACGTGCGTCACGTTTAGTCGAAACAACTCTTCCGCAAAGGATACACCCTTGTATCCTGACTTATGACTCCTCAGGAAGCCTCCTCACTCCCCGATCCTTGCCTCCCCCCTTTTACTGTCTATGTTGCCTCCTCGCAGTGCAATTAGAGAATTGAGATGTCCTTCAAGATGGCTGAGCTCGATCAGTTTCCGGCTCATAGGATGGAGGACGGAGGAGCGAGGAGACGAGGAGGGATATTGAGAAGCACCCATTGATTTTATTACAAAGTGCAAAGAGAATTGGAACTGTTCTTTGCTTGAGGTATTTGCAGGTCATATTTTTTTGGTTCATAGTGGCACTCATTCATTAACAATGGGCAGCATTATTATATCTAATGGGTAGCCTACTACTAAACATGTGAGCTCCATTTCTGTAGCATCAGACTAATCATAAGATCAGAATATGTGATGAAATTTGCTCTAGTTGACTTAATAGCCACCAAAAATGCTAGTGTACATGTATATTTCGTAATTCTGCTCTCCAATACGTACGCTCTGTTTGTTGTTAGGATGACAGACCGTTTAAAAAGTACAAATTTTAGGCTGGTCTGCCTCAGCGGTCTAACAGTGCCCGTCAATGTTAAAATTATAGCCAATCAGATCAAAGAAAGCAGGGCCTATTCACTATTCAAGACGAGTGTGAATTCCAACACAACGCTTTTAGATTTTACTGTGAGAGAATGCGTGCGTGGTAAGATGTAAGTATCTAAACATTTAATATTTGACAACTGTTTTACGATGGATATGTTTAACGACCCACAGTAACATACAGTGATGCAAACTACTCAACTTTTTAATGTAATTTTGCTATTTTGAATTGAAAATATGCTATCATTTAAATGTTGATGTCATTCATAACTGAATGTGATGAGACAAGAAACCTTTTTTGACATAATAGACATGCAAACAAGAGTGAATGTGCATATTTTTGAATAAAATATTATTTGTAAATAGTTTAAATGATTACTTCACAAATATGTTCAAGACATGGTTACGGCCTTGTGTTACAGACTTACAGTACATGTCTTCCTGAGAGGGGTGGTATCCAGCTGTGCCAGTCTGACTCATGAGTATTTATAAGGTTTTTTACCATTGGCCAGGCAGAGTCGTAACTGATTTGCTGAAAAGCAGGATTACTGACACAATCAGGATTACCACTTACCGATTACATGTTTGTTTGATCAACTCCTGATGCAACCGATTGGCAGAGCCTTCTGCTGGGTTTTAAATAATGCTGTTGTTTATGTTTCTTCTTCACACTGTAGCCAGTCAGAAAAAAAGCTCTTAAATATAATGATTATGCCCAAAAAGTGTGTTTTCACATTTCATGGGATGCATTTTGGCTTAGTTTGTGTTTATGGCCTGAAGAGCATCATCTGAGGCGAGCCAAACAGACGCACAGAGAGAGAGAGAGAGAGAGAGAGAGAGGAAGGGCCTGTCTCTCCTCCTCCTCACAACTAGGTCAGATTGAACACAGCGCTAGCGGATTAGCCTTCTGTTCTAAAATAGCTCTATCTCTGGTGTCGTCTCTTTGCATTATCATCTGTAAACTCATGAGATTGTTTATCTTCACATTTCAAGTGTATCTGACAGAAGTGTCACAGCTCAAGATATCTCTTGGTTTGATTGGTCACACTTGACAGGATGATGCCCCAACTGTCAGGATCCTATGACTAACTGAATGGGCCCAGGCTAAGTGGATCAGACTTTTTGGGAACATTTTATCACAATCTATAATGCGTTTCAGCACAGCTCAAGAAATGTTGTGACATAAAATAAAATTATTTGAATATAGTTATTTTATATTTTAAATGCTAACTATGTGCTACACTCTACACTGTGTGTGTATTGTTAAGCTGATAATATAACTTTATCATTTTATTTAAAAAATTGTTTATCGTATTTTATATGTTATTTATATATTATATTTTATGTTTTAAATATAATAATGTGTGTATACATAAACATAACGCATTACATTTTATATGTACACATACTGTTGTAAAAAAAAAAAAAACAGTAAATCAATGCTATATGTTTTAATCACAAGATAAGTAGGAACATACTATCTATCATAAACAGTAAGTGACTGTGTGTGAGAGAGAGATATTGTATGTGTGTGTGCGGGTGTGTACCTGGTAGGCCTATTCCCTACATTATGAGGACCATTATGTCCCCACAAGTATAGCAATAAAAAATATATATAATTTTTGACCTTGTGGGGACATTTTTTGGTCCCCATGAGGAAAACGTCTTATAAATCATATGAAATGATGTTGGGTTTTTGGGGGGGGAGGTTGTAAAAATGTCTGATTAAGGGATAGAATATACCGTTTGTACAGTATAAAAATTATGATGTCTATGGAAAGTGCCCATAATGATAGGAATACCAGTGTGTGTGTGTGTGTGTGTGTGCGAGAGGCTGTGCGTCTTCTCCGTTTCTAGGAAACCGGGCGGAAATGGGACAAATAGCACATAAGTGGAGCAGTCCCCAATAGGTGTCAGCTCTTGTGCTTGACTACATTGTAGACCGTTTGGACCGCCCCAAGTGTGTGGATACGTGTGTGCGCGCACGCATAGTTTGCATGTGTATATTTACAAAGGAGCGCAGCGTGTGTCAGTGGAGATGCTGAGCCCTACGGACTCTGATCTGATGTATTACCTGAACTGTGTGTACAGGGAGCCCAGGAAGATCATTCTGCACAAGGGCTCGACCGGGCTGGGCTTCAACATCGTTGGAGGAGAAGATGGAGAAGGCATTTTCGTCTCCTTCATACTCGCAGGAGGGCCAGCAGACCTCAGCGGAGAGCTGCGGAGAGGAGACCAGATCCTATCCGTAAGTGGACGCACGAAAATACACAAATATAGAAGGGCTTATCATATATATGAGCGCAAAACAGAAAATATGATCACAGTGATCATCACAAAGTACATTGTTCTTCCTGTTTGTTTCTAAACATGAGATAATCAGTCATTTATTGGGTTTAACATTTATTACGGTTCAAATATCTACCTCAAAGGTCATGAATAGATGTCATAGTTACTTTTTTTGTTAAAAAACAAAGCTGTTAACACTATATAAACATTTAGGAGGACACATCCCCCTTAAAATTCAAATGAGTAGTTGATAAATCTAGGTTTTTAAATTACCTTGTTTCTTTAACTTTTGCATTAGGGTCCCCTTTTGTCATGCGTATTATTGTTTTAACAGACCTAAATGTTTATGGGGTAATATTAATGTTTCTTAATTTTTATTAAATACTGATTTTTTTATTTTTTATTTGAACAAACATCATGTATACTATTCAATTGGTAAATACAATTCCCACGGAGTAGTGCAGCACCTGTACTGAACAGGAGATGGCGCCATCACATCATTCTGTGAACTCTAAAAAACTTGACAAAAATTTTTTTATAAAATTTTTTGTCTAGTCACTACTCAAAACTCCACCAGTACCAGATTTCCTTTTTCTCATTATAATTTCAACACTGAGTTTTTGGCACAGATTCAGTGCCATAACTTTTTGGGCGGTGTGTTAATTGACGGCGCAATTACAGCTCTCATTGAAACAATTCAGATCAGCGATCCACTCAAGAAGCTCTCCAAGCTGATTTCCCGTCGCTGATCTCATCATTTATGTTTATCAGAGCTTCATCAGAACTCGCTCCATCCAGATCCCCGCAATTACTGTCGCTGCCACTTGAGCTGAGAGCAATCACAGTTAGGACACTGATTAGAAAGCAAGAAAGAACAAGGGAGAGGAGAGAAATAGAGAGGGAAGGAAGAGATAATGGAGTGCTGGCCTGATTTAGAGTCTAAGAATAGCTGTGGTGTACCTTCTGAGTTCACACTGTTAAATGAGCATTAGGACACGCTGCAGGCACACTGAGACTGGCATACACACGCCACATCGATCTCACACACACACACCTCGTCTGCCCCACCCACTGCACTGTGCTCTCATGTTAGGTCGTCTGTTTGTAGTCCTTAACCTGCTGTCACACAAGATCCTGTTCCCCTGCAGAGACCGGCCCCCATGGACCCCAAAGAGATTCCATTGGCTATTAACTATAGATTATAGGCAATCGCTTTAATTAGTCTTAATCATGAAAATACATGACTGTATTTTAATTGAACTGATTAAAAAAAGAAAAGCGCTTTTGATTAGATTAAACAAGAAATCACAATGTTTTGTGTTTTTCAGGCATTGAGAAAGGGTTATAGGATCTTTAATGACATCGAAAGAGAGTTGGCATTTCACATTTTCAGAACAGAGATAAGTTCTGTGCTTAACATTACATGAAGATACTTTCACAATTTGTTTTAAAACATAAATTACACACAGTCATACTCTACCATTAAAAAAAAAACATTTATAATGTTATAAATTATTTCTATTTCAAATAAATTGTTCTTTTGAACTTTCTTTTTATTCATATTTTCTGTTCCGTTTTTTTTTACTTTCTATTAATCAAGAATCCAGAAAAAAATATATAATGGTTTTCACAAAAATATTAAGCCCCACAACTGGTTTCAACATTGCTATTAAGAAGATATTTAGCACCAAATCAGCATATTAGAATGATTTCTGAAGGATCATGTGACACTGAAGACTGGAGTAATGATGCTGAAAATTCTGCTTTGCATCACAGGAATAAATTACATTTTAAAATATATTAAAATAGAAATTTATAGAATTTTTTTATTTATAGAATAAAATAGAATTTTAAATTGTAATATGTCACAATATTACTTGTTTTACTATATTTTTGATCACATAAATGCAGCCTTGTTGAGCATTTATTTCAGTGACTTCTTTCAAAAACATTAAAAAACCTTGCCCACCCCAAACCTTTGAATTGTAGTGTACAGTACCTCAAACTTGAACTTTGAAACGGTTGAATGCTTTAAAAATGTAAGTTGCTTGCTACGTAAGGACTGCAACACTTGTCAGCCATGGTTAATTTATTCCACAACTGAAAGTGTCCAGTATTGGGGGGAAACCGGGATGAAACAAATAGCATTTGCCTGGTAATGTGAATTCGACATGTCGACCCCCACAAAACAGCTTTTATTAGGCTACTGATTTGACTGGAGCCTTCATGGGAGTGAACATAATTTAATACATATTTTTCACAATTACTATTGATTTATTTATGTGCAACACTTTTTAATGAGGAAAAATAGCAGTTTGCCTGCAACACCTGCTCCGGGTTTGTGTGCCAGCAGTGTACAGCGGTTTCCTGCCCTCAGCCGGTCCCAACTTGCTTGAACTTGGACTTTCAATGGCTCAATTTGGCTCATAAACAGAGCTGATGATGCAGACAGCTTAGGCAAAACTCATATTTTGGAGGAACATTGATTACTTAGTGGTCCAGTTGTTGCAGACTCTGGCTTACAGGGTCCTGCCACCCACTGATCTGCTACTGTAGGCTTTTCCTGAACCGTAGAACCGTGCATCTGGATCACAGCAGGCGTTTCTAGTGCCAGATCACTCCAGGCTGCTCTGTGGCAACATACCACATTTTCTGAAAGTCAGGCAAGGCAATTTAAATATGAATTCGCCAGAGAGCTTTAATAAGAGTGACAGTATTGCTGCCCATTTAATACTTACATTTTGAGACATTAATATAGGTCAGGTGATGAATTAGCTTTCATTTAATGCTTTGTGTACACTTATAATGTATTGTTAGGGATAATAAATTGTCAAAAAGTCATTCTAGTATTGTTGATCATTTAGTTAATGTTTCAGGTGAGTGTTATTGATGAAACATCATTAGACAGTTAGATGCTAATGATGTACCAACCTTTGTTGTGATTGATTTCAGGTTAATGGAATCGATCTGCGAGGTGCCACTCATGAACAAGCTGCAGCTGCACTGAAAGGAGCGGGGCAGACGGTAACCATCATCGCCCAATACCGGCCCGAGGGTAAGTGTCCGTCAGCTTCTCCTGACCAAGCACTGTCCATGAAGGTCACATGGTTCTTTCTCATGGAGCCAATCAGGGTGCAGAGGTCACCTTTAGCTGCAGGCAGGACAGAAACACAACTCACCCAGACGTTTTTGGGCCAAGCCCAACCCGGTGCACACATTATTCCTCCTGACTGTTACAGAATAGCGCATGTGCCCTCGAAGTGTTGAGGTGCCATGTTTGATAAGTGTCAATTAGGGGGTTTGGCTGCTCTGGACTCCAGTGACCCATTCAGATGGGGTTGGATGCATCACCATAGTCTCGGATTTGAGAATGTTTTCACTGGCTTATCTTGCTTAAAGGTGAAGTGTGTTGTTTTTTTTTCTCCCGATGTGACAATGCTTCCTTCAATGCAAATTTAATGTCCTAAGACAATTACGAAACTAAAACCTTTGTATGGTTCACATATTCCACTCAAACAATTTCACGGTTTCCACAAAAATATAATACAACATAACCGATTTCATTGTGATAATAAGAAATGTTTTTTGAGCAGCAAATCAGCATATTCAAATAATTATTTATGGAGGACCATGTAACACTGAAATTTAAATTAACTTAAATTACAGTTATGAAATTGTAATAAAATATCACAATAAAACAGTTTTTATGAAATGTCAATCAAAGAAATGCCTTGGTGAGCATAGGAGACTTTTTTCCAAAAACATAAAAAAAAATCTTTCCAACCCAAACTTTTGAACAGGAGTGTAAAGTCTTTTTCACTCTTCAAAAAAAGACTCAAACACACAAAAAACCTCTATTATAAAATATTCAATATTAATGTTATGTATGTTACTTGCAAATAATTTTATTTTATTATTTTTTGGAATATACTAATTTAGAAAAAAAAATATATTAATAGAGAAAAAGGCTTTGTAGAAGCAGATGGTGTACTGTAGTTGTGTCATCAACCAGCAGAGGCCAACTGAAACATACGGAGCCCCTAAAGGGACATGGTGCTGGGAAAAATATGAGATGGGAGGAAAATTATAATTCAATGCTTTTGCGTTCCCCCGAGAAACTTTGCGTTCACTCGCATAAATGTGAAAATATTTTGATCTTTGTTAAACACAAACCTTATTTCAGTCATTTAACCAAAAAATCAATCTCATTGACTTTGGGATGATGGAACTTAAAGTGCAAAAATGCTCTGGGTTTTAGGACCTGTTCCTGCAGCACAATTCCCAATTCCAATTGATGCCACTAGGGGCACAAGAAATGACACAGTTCATCTTTAAATTGTGGCTTTACAAAAATACAAGTTATCATATTCTCTATGATATATGAATCGGTATATGAGGTGTGCATAGCATGAGCTACAGGTGTGTGCTCATACAGTCTGTGATAAGGTGAGAGAGACAGATGTGGCAGTGTGGTCAGGTGTGTACTGATATGTCCTCTCTTTTTTCACCCGTCAGAACTTGCCCTGTGCTCCCCACGCCAGGCCCCGCCTCCAACTGCAGGTTTGTGCCATGTGATCAGCACCTGGGTCAAAAGCAGTACCACACAGACAGACTGCACAGAGCTAGACCACAACGAAAATGCAGATTTTACAGTTCCTTTTTGCCTTCCCATGAGGCTTTGGGAACTCCAGGACAGTGTGAGCGCTTGGATCTGATGGTCTGGGTTCAGAGTTCAGGTTCTGTCTAACTCTCTGCAGTCTAGCTGAAGATCGTGGTCTCATTCTTGCCCCAGTGGCGGCTCTGACCATGGGCCTCTCATTCAGGGGAAGGGACAGAGAGAGACCTTGCTCTCCTGATAATCCTGTGTGCATCCTGTGTTACCCCTGCCTGCTGCCTCACTTGATAAACTCCTCGGCTCCTGTTGTGTTTGTTCTTGGCTCTAACCCACCCGTCCAACACAGACGGCTGCTATACAGTACATATACATCTAGATATTAATACTGAGAGATCAAGGCATTTTAGATATTTTACATTCTAATAATATTGTGGAAACCATGATAGATTCTTAGGATTCCCTGATGAATAGAAAGTTGAAAAGAACAGCATTGTCTTTAAAATAGTAAAGACTTTTATAATGTTACAAAAGATTTCTGTCACTTTTGATAGTAAAAAATAGTCAAATTTCTTGGACGGTTGTTAAGTGATTATAACCAAGCAAAGCAGGGGCTGATTCATATGAATTACACGATTCAATATGAAACACTGAGTATTATCATTTTACACAGTTACTTTAAGATGTAGTTGCATTATTATTTCATTTTGTTGACATATTACATATTGAAGTGATATTTGATCATATATTTATGCAAATGACATGGACACACATGACACTTAAAGCCACAAAATTGTGTATTTTACAGGAAGTTATATGGGCTTTACCAGAAGCTAAATTAACAGCTCAGGGTTCGGGTTCGGGTCAGCAACCATGCTTGTTTACTGCTCTTCTCACTGTCTCCACTCCTCTCCTCCTCTTCCTCCTTTGACCTTTTTCTCTCCCAAACTACCTGTTGCCCCCTGCTGAAGCCAACACATCCTTTCCACAACACACAGATCATGCTCACAGAATGACGGCTTTTAAGCCCACTTACAAACACAAACTACTTTGGCAATTTTCTACACTAATATGTTTCAGCATATTAGTACAGATTTGTAGTCTATTCATTCTATCAATTGTCACACAACTGTGGCACTAAAATTATTTGAACACTTACGCCACACTTAAATATAAAAGAATCTATAAAAATTAAGTATTTGGTATTTTATATTTAATGCAATAACATTTATTTTTAAGTGTGACTTAAAGGGTTAGTTCACCCAAAAATTAAAATTAAGTCATTAATTACTCACCCCCATGCTGTACCAACCCTGTAAGGCCTTCGTTCGTCTTGACTTCGGAACACAAATGAAGATATTTATGATTAAATCTGAGAGGTTTATGACTGCTACATAGGCTCCCTAAGGGAATGACACCGGACGGCCCAGAAAGTCATTAAAGAAAATGTTTAAATATTCCATGTCACAACAGTGGCTCAACTATAAGTTTAACAAGCGACGAGAATACTTTTTGTGCGAAAAAACGAACAAAAATAACGACTTTATTCGACTATTCCTTTTCTTCCTTGTAGGCCTGAAACGAGACTTCAAGAGATTTCCACGACGCACGCGCGAGAACTTAACTGAAGTAGTTGAAGGAGATCGCAATTCTCGCGCATGCGTCGTGGAAATCTCTTGAAGTCTCGTTTCAGGCCTACAAGGAAGAAAAGGAATAGTCGAATAAAGTTGTTATTTTTGTTCGTTTTTTCGCACAAAAAGTATTCTCGTCGCTTGATAAACTTATAGTTGAGCCACTGTTGTGACATGGAATATTTATACATTTTCTTTAATGACTTTCTGGGCCGTCCGGTGTCATTCCATTAGGGAGCCTATGAAGGAGTGATCCACCTCTCAGATTTAATCATAAATATCTTCATTTGTGTTCCGAAGACGAACGAAGGTCTTACGGGGTTGGTACAGCATCGGGGTGAGTAATTAATGACTTAATTTTCATTTTTGGGTGAACTAACCCTTTAATTGTCTAGATACTATTTGGGGCCATGGTATGTATTAATGCATGTATTATTAAATGAGAAGTAATGATAGCTACACATGATTGAGTGTCCTGTTACAAAAAAAAAATAATAAACACACGGCAAATCACTGACACGTGATGTTCTATTTTCACATTAAAACTTGTTTCTAATATAAAATTGCATTTATATTTTTTCACTTTAAGACATCCAACGCCAACTATAATCATACTGAAGACTGATAATACATTACCGTATTTGTGTTAAGATTCCTGTCATTCTGATGACTGTAGGGAATCTGGCTAATGACATTCTAGCATCTGACACTCATCCAGCATATATCACTGAATGAGATCCTATGTAGAGCAGTTCAATATGTGGAGGAGAGACATAGTTAAGGTGACGATCTCTGTCTGCCAAGAGCTTAGAGGGGCGGACGTGCTCTGGGGCAATCACTTTGGCAAGTGCATAGGATTCCCCATTCATAAATTAGGACTTGAGGACAACTTTAGCAGATGGAGGAGGTGAGGATGCTTTTTTTATTCAAATGGCAGCAAGAGGTTTCTAGAGCAGCGTTCTAGTCACAGCGACTATTGACATTTTCATTCCCGAACTCCCCCTTGCATTATTTCCTGAATTTTGGCTGAGTGGGATAATGTTGATCTTTTGCCGACCAAGCCTTTGTGAATCAACAAGAATTGATTCTCTTGCCATTAATATTTTATTCTAATGGCAATTTCCCCCTTTTGCAATATAGCCATGCACTAAGCAAAACTGTTTAGTATAGACGTTTTGTGGACTTTTACAATAAGTTTCGGGGGTGCTTTCACAAGTTCTAGATAGTCAGCATTATGATTAGTCATAGAGCCGTGGTTCCAACTAGGCTGATCTTTTCTCCGTAGCTCGATCTAATTCCCCTGATGCCCTTGGGATCAATTCTGGGGAGGTAGAGCTCATTAAGGTGCAGTGGTAAATGCAAGCTTGCACTTTCTGCAGGGGTGTTGTGGGACTGCCTAGATGGGCTTTCCAAGGGTTCTTTTCATCAACAACTCCCCGAGCCATCGCAATACGACATCCTTGCTGTGTAACAACACAAAAAAAACACATACAGTTCCAAGTAAACTGAATATGGATTGATAATCAAGCAAAATCAAAGTCAAGCTGAGATTGAGGTTCTTAGTCTGTCCGATCAAAACATAAAGTAGACTCTTATTCCAGAAACTTTTGCTTAGATAAGCCGTTAAATGACTGAATTGTTCTTAATGGAGGAAAATCACTTATTTAGGAATCTATGTATGGTCAGGGGACATGATTAAATGCGTTTGATTTTTAAAACATTATTTTGTATTATTGAAGTAAATTAACCTGTTAAATAATCTTTTTTGTTTTGTTTTGTTTTTTTTGCTGCGCTGCTCTCAAGACTTTTATATAAAAAATACTTTTTTGTGTTTTGCAGTGCAATTTTATAGCTTTATTTTTGCTACAATACAATTTAGGAACATTTTATTTTTTATATGACCTCAGATACAAGGGTTACAGTATATATCCTCCATAAAATTAGACAAAACGACTAGAGAGATGGTAGGCAGATCATTTAAGCGTGGTCAGACAGCATTAGCTAGCTTGTGTACCATCTCTGGGAAACATAATTACATGTGATTTTATCAAAGTGCTCTCGGGTACAGCAAACACTCCCTGCACCTTGGTAATTTCAGGTCAGAGTGCACTAATAGGTTACTGAAACTCACACACAGATCCACATACTGACTGACAGACCATCTTCTTCCATCAGAGAATGAATGGATTGTGGTATTTTGTTTCTACCTTTTCACACCAACACTACAGAAATACTTTAATGGCTGTCCCTCAGTGATAGCTGACTGAAAAACATAGACATGCTCTCAGAACACACTGCAGGTTTTAGCTGGCATTTTGAAACAGAGAACAATAGGCCTTGAGAAAGTTTTTCAGAACTGACATTTTGTGCATACACAAAACTCCACAGACAGCCAATGACAGGCCAAGAACACCTGAGGGAAACACACACGTTTACCTAGGTGTCTAAATAAGGACATACCATAGACTTCTGTTGTTTTTCTATAAAGCAAATTAGTTACACTCCAAAATATTTTTTTCTTAAGTCAGTATATTTTCCCAATACAAATATGAATGTTTTCAGCGAATGTATCTTGAATTAAGTATATTGTTCTTAGCACATTAGAAACTAGCTTTTAAGCATATTGTGTTTTATAAACCACACTCGATTTGCTTAGACTTGGGGAACAATGGGTACAAAACAAATATGCTTAATTTAAGATAGATAGATAGATAGATAGATAGATAGATAGATAGATAGATAGATAGATAGATAGATAGATAGATAGATAGATAGAACAACTCTACATACATACTCTATTCTACATACCACAGAGATTTTTTTATAAACCTGACTGTTTTGATGAAATCTGTTGTCTGCATAAATGTAACGTCCCTCTGATAAAGCTGGTTTCCATCAAAAATTATAATATCTAATGTTTATGTGTAAAAGAGAATGCAGTCTTCAGCTAACAGGCTATTAATCATTTAGCTGGATAGCCAGAGCTCTATGAATGAGTATTTTACCGTAATATTGTGTGTCCTGTCTGATTTATGACTAACCTCTGCTCTCCTCCATCTCATTCTTTCTAATGAAGTCCAACATCTAAGGAACTTCCACAGAGAATGAATCTTCCACATAACTATCGTTTTATTTTACTGACAGATTGTAATACAGTAAAAAAAAATTGGTGCTACTAATTTAAAGGGCAACATTCAGAGAGAAGAATTTTGTGCCCCAACATGATTTATAATATTTATAAGCAGATTCTGCCATCCATGGACTGTAAAAAAATAAATAATAATAAGTTTACCTTCTGAGAAGCATTTAGGTCAAATAAGGTTCTCTCTCCTCCTGTGAGGAATATTCTTAATTGTGTTGTCAGTCATTTTATGGCAATGTCCATTATCTTCAGTTTGTAACTCATCTCGTACATGAATTATACATCAAATTGTGCAGCAGAGCGAAAAAATGTATCCCAAAGACTTTGAAGGGGGAACCCGAGCCATAAATAGAGACCAAAATATCATATAGAGAACCACATATGTTTTTTCGAACACCCTAGCAGGCGCATAGTAACACATTAACACCACTCAGAACACCCTAGCAACCACATAGCAAAGTTTTGGCAACCACTCAGAACACCCTTTCATTGTTTTGCACCGGTAAGCATCAATAACATTTCCTTCAGAAAATACAAAAATCTAATTTTAAATGTTCTTTTTGTTGTTGTTTTTCGACTTTTTTGGTTTTGGACTGATTTTTAGAACTCCCTTTGGATTGTTTGCGAGTATATATTTCTGTAATGGGCTGTGAGGTGGACATTTGCCAGTGTTTAGCCACTGCTTGGCCCTGATCCCAGATATCCTGTGGCTGAGTTTCTTTGGCTGAGCTGCTGTATTGGCCGACTCTCAGGAGGACGTGCACAGTTTTTGCATTTAAGCATACATGACTGCTGTTTACACATAGACTCACTCGTTTCTGCATAGACCGCACCTTCATACCACTCTATCACTCTTAAGGGACAGTCACATTTACCAGTGCTCTGCGATTCGCCCACCTGGAGGGCTTTCCTCCATTGACTGCCAGTTTTTTTTTTTACTAATGTGGTAAGGCAGTCATATTAAAAGACCAAATTCAGTATACATCTTATTGATGATGCATACTATGTTCAGGCAAGCAGAGGAACCCAGAATATAATTGCAATGCACAATTTCTCGTTAAGCGGTTTTCCATAGAAAACCAGTATAATGATGGCGCTTAGCCATTTAGTCATTGCATTCATAATCATATATTTTGCCCTCCGGGTCTAAGAAACTGTTTCATGAGCGATTCCGCTCATGTTGGTCGTGTGAAATTTCCGCGCTGACCAACAGAAAGCTGCTTGGTTTGAAAATGACTTTTTGTGAGTAGTGATCTCTATGGTATTGACAATGCACTGTCATCATTACAAGCATCACTCACCATTGTCTTCTTCCTATCTCACCACTGCAGTTTGTAGATACAGTAGAATTATTTGAGCTAAAAGCTTGTGCACAGATGTGTGCTGACATTACACATGGCTTAATTTACAGTCTCTACTTCCCTGAAACGTCACACTGCCAGTTTTGCAGCTCACACATTGTGATTGTACCTGCTGGCACAGTGATGCTCTTTTCCCCTGCTGCGGGTTGAGCTGTATTTGGCATGTTGGAGTCACTGCACAGCAGCTAATGAGACTACACAAGCTGTCCTCTATTAACTGAAAGGACCTCACTCCAGACTGACACAAACGTGTATATATGAGTGATGCACAAGGGCGGCTGTCAGCCTGGATGTGTCTGACTGCATCCAAGCTAATACGGAACCAACGCTCATAATGGTAAACACAGCCATATGAGCAGAATCAAGAATCAGAATCTTTTGAATGCACCTGTTTGAAACGGTTTTAACATGCATGTTTGATTATATCCGTGCTATGCTCAGAATCTCAGAATTTATGTCTGCTGTAGCCTACAGTGTCTTATCTCTGTCTCTGGACATCTGGTTATCCATCATCGCAAACAGCCCGTAATCTTTCTCGGATTCCTCAACTTGAAAGGTCTGAGACGGACACGGGTAGAAATCTTTTTCATCTGTCTAGAAGGTTCGATGTGCAGCAGGATCCTTGTCACTTTTCTTGGGGAAGGTGCAATTTTTGTGTATTACAGTAGAATCCGATTGCTAACAGAAGCTCAGAGATTTAGATTTAGCCCACATAAAAAAAAACAAAAAGCAAAAAAACAAAACAAGGGACATCTCCTTGAAAGCAATGAGATTGAATGAGACTTTTGCTTAGATCTGCTTCCTCCTGAGAAAAAAAAACTACAATAAATATTAAATAAATAAAATAATATTAAATATAAATTATAGCTGAAAAGTTTATGTATGTTAAAAAAGTAGTGTCTTGGTGAAAAGAGACCCATTTTTCAGGAATTTTTCAAATGTCACTTTTTATCAATTGAATCATTACTCAATAAAATTATAATTTAAGAAAAATATCACGACCCCAATCTTTTGAATGGTAGTATACTTTTTTGACAATATTTTCATTTTAAAATGATTTAATTTTGTAGATCTATCATATAGCTCATAATAGTTTGTCTATTTGTCTCATTTGTGACTTTTTATTTCTAATTAGCAAAACATTGAAAAGAAACATCTAAGCTATGGAAGAGTTATTTTCCTGTGAAATTCCCCCTTCACATCTGTGTACTGTAAATGTATTTGTATCCTGCTGTATTACCTTTCCATCTGACTCCGGTCAGCAGTCAATAATCATTTGATTTCTTAATTCACATGCTTTTCACAAGCCTGCTGCTTATGTGCACAGATTCCTTTCATGCTTGTGGAATCCGCACGTTTTGAAGGGCTGTTAAAGCTGAAATATTTTCTGGATTTGTGGCTTGTTTACCTTTAAGCGAGCTAATACGCTGCAGATTGAAAACACAAAGCCGACATCAAGAGAGAAAATCCAGCATGGCTTTTGATCTGGACTGCTTCAGGGGGAGGAGGGGCTCTAAGACACTCAACCCCGCCCACTCTCGAGTTCTAGCCAATAGGAATGGATCTGGAGGAGAGTGTGTGTGTGTGTGAGAGAGAGAGAGAGAGAGAGGGGAGAGGAGGTGGTAGAGTGCCAGTCTTTGCTTGTGTGTAGGGAGCGGTCAATCTCTCACAGTGCTGCAGTCTGCGAGCATCCTCAAGAGTGAGACTCTCTTTTTATTCTCTCATTCATTCATTCTTTCACTTATCCTTTATCCATCCTCTCTTCCAGCCAATCACCTTTTCAGTTTCTCCACTGTGTTGCTGATTTCATTCAGATTAAGTGAGAGTTTACTTGCAAGCACATGTGTGTGTGTGTGTGTGTGTTTGTTAAGCGTGTTTGTGTGGGGTCTTTGGGGTTTGATTTGGTTTAGATGAGGTTATATGTATGTTATACTTTTGAAAAGTGCAATTTTTTTTAAACCGTGCATGCGAGTGCATATTTTGCCATTGTCCTGCCTAAAGCGACAACTTCCCTGGCGAATAGTCCTCAAGGTATGAACTTTTTTCAATCTTTTTATATTAAACAAATCTAATATTTCTAACTGTGTTTCTAAAAACATCTCCTGAAGGTTTGTGTGCTCTGCAGTCTCTTTTCATTTGAGTGGATTTGTTCGGGATGAGTGCGTCCCTCACTGCGGGATTGTTTTGGGTTCTCTACTTTATCCTTCGTCTGAGCTTTGCACCACTCCGAGACTCTTTAATCTGTTTCTTTCTCTTTCCTTCTGCATTTTTCTCTGGAGAAGATGCATCTCTTTGCATCATTTTTATTGTTTAGAGGATTCTCTGTCTTCTTAAATAACATTGAGGCCATCAGAGAAAGAGGTAGAGCTTAGTTTCCAAAGGTGGGAGTTTGAATGTGAATAAATCCTGTATGTTTCATTGGGAGGGAATGTGGAAATATGGGAGTGCATGTCTTTTCTTAAACTGCTTTTACAGCACATCACCGATTGTATCATCACCATAATTTTACTTGTCATTTGACCTTTGAGTTCCTGCAAGGACAGACATGCTCTCAAAACAGCCTTATTCCTCGGCTGAACCTTCGAAGACCCTTCATCAGAAGCTGCTCAAATCACCTTGTTGATTAGTGGGTTAGTTTAGTCGTTTACATAAGACATTTTTAGACCAATTAAATGGCTTAAAACTTAAGATAAAACGAAAGGGACTGGATGAAAAAGTAACAGTAATAGAAACCAAATGAGCTGTAACGTTGCTCAGGTGTAGTAGGTGTAGTTGGTATGTCGTGCTGGTCTGGCTCCTCTTATGGTGGTCAAGCTGGGCTTTGGGGCATTGCTGAGTTCCCGGGTTCAGCACGTGTGTGTGTGTGTGTGTGTGTGTGTGTGTGTGTGTGTGTGTGTGTGTGTGTGTGTGTGTGCATTGGTCTCAGCAGCAGCAGCAGTCAGAGCAGATGTAGTTCTCTGCTGAAACAGGGCTGAGGTGTGCAGCACCCTCAAATTAGATATTCCTTCTGTCTGAAATATTATTTTAGGAACACTTTACAATAAGGTTTCATTTGTTAACATTAGTTGATCTATTAACTAACATGAACTAACCTTGAGCTGTTACTGTATTTGTTAATCTTTGTAAAGGTTAGTTAATAAAAACACTGCTGTTCATTTTTTGTTTATGTTACTTCACAGTGCATTAACTAATCATAACAAATATAAGTAAATGTTGAAATGAACTTTAACATAGATTAACAAGTGCTGTAGAAGTGCAGTTCATTATTAGTTCATGTTACCTTATTGTAAAGTATTATTTTCTATGCACTACCGTTCAAAGGTTTGTGGTCGGCTCAATTTTGTAAAATGTCTCTTATGCTTACCAAAGATGCATTTATTTGATCAAAATACAGTAAAAATTGTAATATTGTGAAATATTATTATAATTTAAGATTACTTAAGATAGGTAAAGATAACTATTGTAATATATTTTGAAGTGTCATTTATTTCTAGGATGGCACAGGTGAATTTTCAGGGGCATATACTCATGTCACATCATGTGTCAAATGATTCTTCAGAAATCATTATTTTGGGCTCAAGTAACATTTCTTATTATTAATGTTGAAACCCCTTTTGCGGCTTAATATTTTTTGTGCACACGTTTTTCAGGATTCTGTAATTAATAGAAATTTCACAAGAACAGCTTTCATTTAATATTTTGTAATATTAAAAATTTCTTTAATCAGTTTAATGTAGCCCTGCTGTTTAAAGTTGTAATTTTTTTTAATCTGTACTAGTGTTTTAGGAGGATTTTTGCTTAATCTATCATCATATATGTCTAAAGTTGAGTGGGATCTTATTATAGCTTTTTTATTTTTGCTTTTGTGTTTACGTAAGCCTTTAAAGCCCAAAAGAATAGGGGGTCTTAAAAAAGTACATAAATATGGAATAATATACAGTCAGCTGGTTATTATCTTGCAGAATGATGAATGTTTCAGTTCTACAGAAATATGTGGAGATTCCAGTATCAGTCTGCATATAAAAAAGAGACTGAAGTGGGATGTTATCGGATACCATACATTTGCGCCACAGAAGATACATATGACATTACCAGCTCTCTCTCTCTCTCTCTCTCTCTCTCTTACTCTTTATTCTATCTTTCCTATATTGACTGTGTGACCTTGTGCTAGAAGTCAGCACAGAACAGCTACAGTAGCTGCTCATATCGATCGGAGCTGTCATCTCAGACACTAAGACAGCATTTCCCACCAGAGAACTTTTTATGAATTCTTTGGTTTGAGAATGTTTGTTTGCATGTGCTACGTTCTGTTCTAGATTTTAGAATTGCTAGTAGTTGGATGCATAGTTGGATGTTTGGTTTAAAAAAAAAGATTTTTGCATCATGTTTATGCTTGCTTGGTTCTGTTTGTGTTTACAGAATACGGACGTTTCGAGGCCAAAATTCATGACTTACGAGAGCAGATGATGAACCACAGCATGAGTTCTGGATCCGGATCTCTCAGAACAAATCAGAAACGCTCACTCTATGTCAGGTAGACCTCATCTATTTAAACATACATGCATACACTTACTCAAAACTGCAAGAATTCATTTTCTTAGTATGTTTTTTTTTCCTCTTGTTTTTCAGTAAATTATCTAAAAAAGAAAAAGTGCATATTTTCCTTAACCCGTAGGCATTTCTTTCTGTTTTAAAGCAAAAAACTATAGCAAACATTAATACCTAAAACCATAACATTGAAAATTTTAATTACAATTATTTCAAGGTATTATCTTTGAAAACAAGTCTTATCTCACACCATTTATCTTCTCAAGACAGTTTATCCTATCGTTTACATATTTTTACTGAAAAACAAGATGAGACAGTTCAAGAAAATGTTTTTGTTGCAAATGGCTGTTTCTGTCATTGCAGATGGGATACTGATATCCCAACAGCCTTCTGATCATGTAAAAGTGGCATTAACTGTCTCTCCATGGCACTCTTGTTATGTTGGACTGATGTGGGATTGATGTGAACATCAGTGTGGTCTCTATGGGCGATGAGACATATTTCTAGCCTGAAGCAAGATATTTGTTAGACACACACACTTCAGGGGTTTGCGTGTGAACCAGCGGGGTATTTGAGTGAGTTGAGTCAGAATTCATCAGCGTCCACATTTCTTCTTACATACACACACACACTGTATGCTCTGATCCTAGATCCGCCAGGATTGGGGATCATGTGTTCACTACACAGGAAATCATACTGTTTTACATGACATTTAGAAGAGCTATTGAGATTTAAAATCAGTAGGAAAGTGAGCAACAGTGATCCATTATAGAAACCTCTCTTTGCTCGTCTTCTTTCATCTTAATTCAACACGTGTGTGTGTGTGTGTGTGTGTGTGTGTGTGTGTGTGTGTGTGTGTGTGTGTGTGTGTGTGTGACATCAACTGAAAAGGAAAGCTATTAGTATTTAGTTAGATAGTTTGTTAGTCAGTTTGATATTTTTCATTACAGTATAAAAGTAAATTGGGTACATTTTAATATCACGTTGATGTAAATAATTTAACTTAATTTTGTTTGCCTATATTTCTGCATTATGCGTTTCTCATTTGCAGACTTTATTCTCATAAATTTATCTTTTTTTAGTAGTAGTTATTGTTTAATAATGCTTGTCCAATATTAATGATGTTTTTAGATTAAACATTTTTATAATCAAAAATGGTAAAACCGTTTTAGAAACCGGCTACTAAACATTTTACCTCCTCCATAATACTGACTTCAGCTCAAGAAATTATTCAGATAAACAGTATGATCAAAAGACCTGCATGATATATTTCAGCCTCCAGGTTCACTCCAAACGTCCCATGTGTCAGCACTCTTTGGCTAGTTTGCCAAACAGCTGCTATGGTTCTCCCAGATATGTTTCACAATACAATCAGCAGAGCAGAGATTAGTTCTTCATTAGCTGGTAGCGACAAGCAGCTGTAGATCCCCGATTTGGATTTGTTATTGTGTGTTAGCTGGAAAATTTCAGCGCACCTGTGGAGATCCATTGTGATAAATAGCTCTCCTGTCAGCAATTATACAAACACACCTCCTCTCCTCATGAGGTACAGCATGCACCACTCCCACAGCATTAAAATACGCTCAATATCTCCTTCCCAGCTGCAGTCTAATGCCGCAGGCCCCCTCTGTGGGTGCTGGATAATTGTATTGTGCCGTAGCCAGTGATTTGGGCGAGATGTTGGGAAGAGCTGAGACACAGGAAATGAGACCTTATAAAGAGTCATTTATTTGCTGCAGCACAGATCAGCTCAGTTTTTTTTAAGTATGTGGTTTTACTACTGTACTTTTTAAGACACACACTACTGTGAGCATTTATAGTTTATGTTGGAAAATGTATGCGATTCAGCTAACCTAGAGTCCAAACCTGGAGTTCTATCCTTAGGACAGTGGATTTATCCATATAGCCATGCAGCCATATTTATTTATTTATTTATTTATTAATCTTTGTTCGTATTTAATGATATATCTGTTATTATGTGTTTCTGGTCTCGCTGTACAATTATCAATAGAATACATAGTTGCAATAATGTTTTGTTTTCTAAAGTGCAATACTTCTTTTAGTGCATGATAGTGTTTGTGATGGATTTTAGTGTATATACAGTTACCATTATTGTACTGTTTTAATTTTATTTTGTGTGGGGTTTTTTGTGCTGTCTTGTCCACAAATTTCCAAATTGGGGATAAATAAAGTTGTATCTATATCCATCTATCTAAACAGTGAGACAAGATTTGAGGTGGTATTTATATATATATATATATATATATGTATATATATATATATATATATATATATATATATATATAAACATACTTTCTCCAGAAGCCAAGCACCAGCATTATTTTAGTATTATTTATATATTCGATTATAGTATTTATTAATATTTTGAATTAGCTTTTTTTTATATTTTGTTATGCTGTTGTCATTGATTTCATTTACTTGCCAAGGCAACATTTATAATTTTCCTTTAAGTTTGAATATTTTCATTTAGTATCACCTTTTTTTTTTAATTACTCAAAAAAATTTTTTATAGTTTAAATTTTAGTGAACAATAACAACACTATAGCTGTTAAGCACCCATATTTACATTTGGTCATTTGGCTCATAGTCAGACATAGTATTGACATTTTTTTTGGTGTACAAAGACTAATATATAATGTAAGTGTATCTGAAGGAAAGAAACTTACATACTAGTATACTATGCCTTTAGAATTCTGCAGTGAAGGAAGGAGATAGATGTGAGGCAGGGAAAACTGAGTCTCCACACACCTCTGCTCAGTCTTTCTGTAGAGGGGAAAAGATAATTATGACAAAAGTATCATTTCCAGTTTGCCTTCGCTGAGCATTGAGATGCATTAAAGTTCATCTGAGATGAATGCAGAGGTGTGATCACTGTTGGCTGTGTACTATGAATAGAAAGCACATGGCAATGTAAGAGCAATGCATGCATGATTCCATTCACACTGACTCAGTTAGGATCAGATGAGTCAGTTATTGAGTGATTTTCCTCAATCAGCATGTTTCAGTGTTTCTGTCACAATGAATCAACATCACAATTTCTCTAATGTGGAAATGTGTTGTGTGTGTGTATTTGTGTGTGCGCTGCTTATTTCTCCACAAAGTGTTCTCTGTGTCCCTCTGCGGTAGCATTTACATGTTACCATAACAACGCCCGTCCTTTCTGTGGTCAGATAAAGAAATATACATTGCCTCATCCCGTTCATTACGCAAGAAAGTCCAGTGTGTCTGTGTGATTTGTCCAGTGCAAACGTACATTTCAGAATATAAATTGCAAAGTTGTCGTTTGTTTGATTTGATTTATTTTGTGAGAAGTTGGCTGTGTTGTGTCTATGGACTGCGACTGTGAGAGAGCTATATCGATTTTTATTCTTTTCTTTTTTTAAACACTGCAAATAATACCATGAATATTGATGTTATGTTTATGTGGTGGTGTTGTTTTTAGTTTAGTTATCCAGTTTATGTTTAGCAGGAAAGTATGCCCAAGGTTTTGTCCCGACCTAATATGTATGTTGTTGTTTTTTTATAAACCAAGATTGCAAATGATCAATTCAGAATTCTAGAAACTACTCAGTACACTTTAACAACCAGATAGCAAGACCCTGACAACCACCATAAAGGTGCACTCTTTTGACTTTGACCAGTAAGTGTCCATCCTAACAGTGTGACGGAGATTTTTGCACTAACAAACACCTCTCCCATTTCCTTCAGAAATGGTAAAAATGTAGTTATCACATAAAATCCCCAGTTGCTGCAGTGTATGTAATTCACTCTTGCAAATGTCAGCTAGGCTCCTGTTATTTCACTAGCCCAAGCTCTTATTGTCATGAGGCCGCTGATCTACACATATAGATAGCACTCTACTTTACTCTCAGGGGGCTTTTAAACCACATTTCTCTGTAACAAGCAAAAGCGCCACATTATCTGCACCTTTGCCAGCACTCTGACACTTTCTGCTAGTTTGTGTGTTGTAGATGTAATGCTTTTTTCCCCCTTTTGCCATGCTGATGGCTTCAGCTTTTATCTCACTGCTTAGCAAATACTACACTAAAACATTTTTTCAAGGACTGAGGCAGCACTTACTCTTAACAAATTATGTTACAGACATTTTCTGGTGTGAGAAAATGCTGTCCATGAGGTTCATCACCCATGGATGTTTCCTTTTCTGCTGAGCACTGAATATTACACACATACCTGGACTTTTTCTTTTGCTATTGCACAGAGATTCAGCCCTGCAGCTCTACTGCAAGACCCACACAATAAATCACAAGGCAAAACACTCAGGGGCGAATTCAGTTCACTAAACCGTTTCGGCACTTTTGCATGCGGTATTTCAGTGCACTAAGCCAGACTCAAACCAGTGTAGTTAAAATAATTTTCTTTATCTGAAATAAAATATAAATATTAGATAAAAAAAACTTAGAAATGAGATATTTAAAGTACTAATGACAAATAAAAAATGTGCGCGTGTGTGTGTGAATATAAAAAGGTAAATAGAAATAGAAAAAACAACAGACACAAAACAGCGCAAATCAAAATGACTAAAACTAAAGTTAAAATGAAAACTGAAAATATATAAATAAAAGCTTATTCAAAATAATAATAAATACTATAATAGTATATAAATGATACAAAAATGTCATTGACTTGAACTTGAGCATCATCCACATGAACAGCAGAATAAATGAGCACTAAGCCTCAGCTCTGGTAATACAGAATGTTTTAGTTCTTTCATTAGGTAGTTTATGGAATAAATCCATTTCACCGCTGAATTATTTACAGACATGATTTTGTTCTATTTATTATCGCGAGGGCACATAATGCTCCGCAGTGAGCATTATTCAGGATGTGTAATGTGACAGTAAATTTGAATTTTTGTCTGCAGACTGCACTAGCACATGCTGTTTTTTGGAAGTGTCTTGAGAAGCGTCATTGCCGTAATGATGCCATGGAGGGATGGATTCACTGTAATGGGCTGAGAAAATGCCAGCATACAAACATATAAAAATATTCTTTATCTGCACTGTACGTAGCTTGCAGTTTCCATAACAACCGCAATGTCTTTGTTGGCCGATGATAGGGAACGTGCTTTTTTCCCTAGGCATGTGTTCCAGTGTGTGTGTGTGTGTGTTTATGTTTTATACTTTAATGAAGCAGGGGTTAACGAGGACATTGAATATAATACTTTGTTCGTGTGCAGTGCGGATAATTTCTTTGCTCTCATTACAGTTTGTCTTTTGTAATGGATCCGTAATGGTGACTTGCCGCCATTACACTGTGCATTATTGCTTGCTTTTAGAAATAATGTTGCACCAGTGACTGACCCTAACGGACCTATTTGCAACATCACATGACTTTTAGAGCAGTTTGTGTTAAAATACAGCTGGAAGTGCAGATCAATTGTCTGAAAATTATGTATGATGTGGAATAATGCATGCTTAATAAATTATATCTGTGAGCCTAAATATTCCATCCAGTAGAGTAGCATATGTGCCAAACTTTATGTGCAACCCATCAATTTTGGCATGCAGTTATCTGCTCACAGCAGTGCAGTATGGGTAGCTGGTGTACTTTTTCATTGATTCCAGCACAAGATGCATGAATTATTTATGTTTCTTTAGAAATGATTTATTATTTAGTTTTAGAATGACCTTTAAAATATATTCAGTTTTACATTTAGATATACATTTGACTTTTGGACTGTGTATAGAGTTCAGTTTAAAACGTTTGAGGTCAGTAAGACTTATGCAGTTTTACAAAAAAAATCTTATTTAAAAAAAAAAGCTGTTCTTTTTAACCTTCTAATCATCCAATAATCCTGAAAAAAAATTCACAAAAATATTAAGCAGCATGACTGTTGCTGTTGCAAAGTACTGCTCCAAATCATCATTATTATAATGATTTCTGAAGGATCATGTGACACTGAAGGCTGGTGTAATGACTGCTGAAAATTCAGCTTTGCATTACTGGAAAAAATATATATTTAAAAAAGAAAAAGTTATTTTGAATTGTAATAATACTTAGTTATATATTTTAATAATTCAGTGTTACTGTTTACTGTCATTTTGATCAAATAAATGCATCCTTGGTAGGTATAAGAGACTTCTTTCTAATACATTAAGAAATCTTATTGACCTCAAAAATATGAATAGTGTATATAATTTAATGTTTCATAAAGCATTTTAACCACAGTTATAATACCTATTTATATTCAAGCAAGGATATATTTAATATCTGTACATGGTTTAACATTTGATTTAACATTTCATTCTTTTTTTAATCCATTCAACTTTTTAAATTAAAACCTTAAATAGGTCAATCTTATAATCATATATCATTTATGAGAACATTGAAAGCTGTAAGAGAATTTTCAATAACACTTTATTTCAATGGTCATCTTTAGACATTCTACTATAAGTAACTTTGCAACTACATGTCAACTAACTCTCATTAGAGTATTAGAAGACTGTCTGCTTAATATTTAATATCTGCTTACTCTTTATTTTGATGCTCCCCCAACAGACATTCTACTTACTATAAGTATCTTTGCAACTACATGTCAACTTATTTTACTAACCCGAACCCCTAACACCTAACCGTCTACTACTCCAATGAGAGTTAGATAACATGTAGTTGTTACTTATATTTAGTACAATGTCTAAAGTGGACCATCAAAATAAAGTGTAACAGAATGTTCTCTGGCAGCTGTGGATTTTGCAGGGAAATTGTCTCCCAGCAGAAGTGACATCATTAGCCCCTCTTTTGATTTCATTACAGTTTTGTCTACAACTCATTTGTGGCATCTGCATTATAGGCTTCCAAAACAGATGTATTTTCATGGTTACAAAAGGCAGTATAAAGGAGAGGTGAAGTGACTGCTTGCAGTGAACAGAGACGACCGGGGCTAGTGCACTAGTGTTACTTGTGTTTTTTTGTTGTTGTTTTTTTTTTGTCTCTCTTTTTATGTGAGAGCTTTTATCATGGCTGAATATGCAGTAGTGCTGTTTGTGTGTGGGTTTTCATTGCAGCAATTCATTTAGGAACAGCGTGTCCTAAAAGGCAAAATGGCTTGAACAAATGCCCCTTTTTTGTTGTTATCTGACATCCACTTTATGTATTGTCAAATTGTACTTACATTTTCATCAAGAGGTCAAAGTTCAGTTTGGTTTTGTTTAGTTACCCCCTGCTGGTAGATTCTGTAACTGCACCATCAGTATCATTCTTTATTGATTGACGTTCAGTAGCTGTAATTTTGTGGGTAAAAAAAAACTAATTTTATAAGCATTTGGAGTTGGGAAGATATGCTAATGCTAACATAGTTTTCTCCAGGTATCATACAATATGTCTCATTTGTTTTCACCTTCATTCTCATCGACCCAAACTGAATAAGAATGCTGGTCTGCATTAAAGTATTTCTGCTAGGTTTGCAGTGACAAAATGCACCTGAAGGAACAAGTTTAATGGCCATTATTGCGGTTATCTCTTGTATTGTGTACTTAGCTGGGCAGGCCTATTGGACACTGTGACAGCCTGTCTGTTCTTTTGTGTACACATGTGCCTGAGCTATAGTGTTTCCTTTTACTGTGTTTCATTGCGTGATCATCCACACTGCCCTGCTGGAGAGAGATAAGCAAAACAGCCTGGAACATTTTCGCAGGTGAATTTTGAGAATGTAATCGAAAGCACAAGAATAAAACAAAACAAATATTACCTTTCCTCCTAATTTTTTATGTGCATGCTAAAGATCAGTAGGTGACTCCAGGTCACATGCTTCCCCTCTTTTTTTTTTTTTTTTCAGCCCTCCTTTTATCTGGTCTTTGAGCCTGATTCATCAGTGTAAAATCTGCTCCTTAAATAGAGTGGATTGTGTTTGTGTCTCTTTCTAAGGATGAGTACATGAATCATGTTTTTTTTTAACGCTAGGCTGTCTCTCCAGAGAGTGCTCCTTCATATGATGATGAATGAGAGGTTTCTTCTTTCGCCGCACAGTGATTCACCCACTTCAGACGGCAGGAGTGCGTAGTAAACTGCGATCGCCTTTGAAAGGGCTTCACATATCTGGGCTTCTCTCTTAGTGGAGGGTTTCTGTTTTGTGAAGTAGCTGAGATTTCTCAGTCAAAATAATGTGAAAATTATCATGTATGAATATATTTCAAGGTTTGTGGCATCTGAGAAAGACCTAAATTCCATATTAATGCACTACCATTCAAAAGTTTAGGGTTGGTAAGATGTTTTAATGTTTTTTGAAAGAAGTCTCTTATGCTCACCATGACTGCATTAATTCGATCAAAATACAGTAAAAACAGTAAAATTGTAAAATGTTATTACAATTTATAAAATTGTTTATCGCTGTAATGGCAAAGCTGAATTTCCAGCATTATTACTCCAGTCTTCAGTCACATGATGAGTGATTTCATATAACAGAATCATTATAATATGCTGATTTGGTGCTCAAAAATTATTATCAATGTTGAAAACAGTTGTGATGCTTAATTTCTTCTTTTTTAAAACATACTGACCCCAAACTTTGAACCGGTAGTATATATTTTTGTGATTTTATGTATGATTTTTATCATATTTTTATGTTGTTTTTGGCTTTTTGTAAATGGACAGGAAGTGATAGTTAGAAAGGGCAGACATTTTCTGAATTAATTATTTGTTCAACTTTCATTTTTAAAACAGACTGAATAATGCCACACTGGTCGTACCCCACAGAAATATTAATATAATATGATGTTGGCTGTAATATGATATGATGCAAGCCCTTCCAGCCTTGGCAAGAAAAGTGACTGCAGCCGCTTGTAGATTTATATGTCGATGGAACGGATCATTCGGTTGTTGTTTTAATCCGTCATATCATACCATAATTCTACACAAACCTAACCCACACACCACTATATGTGCTACCGTGGTTAGTGTCACTTATTGTACCCCTCACAGCCGTATCTGCACATTTCACGCACGCTGTTTTCCAAGGAGTCAGCCGTTGCTGCTTTAGAGCCGGATTTGAGTTACTGTTTTAGTGACAGATGGATGTGAAATGTTGCGCAAATTTGTCAGGTCTGTAAAACTGACTTTATGTGTGTGTCTCTCTCCAGGGCTCTGTTTGACTACGAGAGAGCGAAGGATAGTGGTCTGCCCAGTCAGGGTCTCAGTTTCCGATATGGAGACATTCTCCATGTCATCAATGCATCTGATGATGAGTGGTGGCAGGCCAGGAGAGTGACGCCAGAAGGGGACAGTGAAGAGATGGGTGTCATCCCCAGCAAGAGGAGGTGAGTTTCATGATGAATCACCTTCACAAACAAAGGCTAAACCTGTGGCAAATGCTAATTTATTACCACATCATTACTACCAAACATTTTGTGGTCCCATTAGACTTAATAACCACAAATCGCAAACAATCTTACCTTTTTAATTAGAGCTGTCAATAAATGAAGAAATATAATCAAGTTATTTTTGATATGCCAATTTACCAAATCGCACACAGCCCCCCCATCTCTCTCTCTCTCTCTCTCTCTCTCTCTCTCTCTATATATATATATATATATATATATATCCATTTAATATTTATATTGCATTGTTTTTTTATAATTAATTGTACTAAATTAACATGTGACAGGCCTAGTTCTAATTGTTACCCTACTGCCCTATATTTAAGTTGGCTCTTTAAAGGGAACATACAATGGAAGAAAGAATTTTCCTTTCTTCTCCGATATAAAAGAGTTCAATACACTATGTGTATAATAAGCAGTAAAAATGGATCATTCGTTAACATTAATGTATCACATTCTTGCCTATCAATTTTTCATCTGTTACATGTCTTAAAGGTATACTATAGCAGCAAAAGTCTGTTTGTTTTGAAAGATCAGGTGACAAATTATCATGCAAAATTAAATTAGAAGTGTTTTGGTTGTTTCAGATTGTATGTACTCTACCGTTTAAACATTTAGATTTGGTAAGATTTTTAATGATTTGTTCTAATATGCTGATTTGATACTCAGTTATTATCCATGTTGGAAACAGTCATGCTGCTTAATATTTTTTTTTTTGGAACCTGGAATACTTTTACAGGATTTAGTTAAAAAGAACAACATTTATTCAAAATGGAAATCTTTTCTAACAATATTAATCTTTACTATCACTTTTTATCAGAAATCATTCTAATCATATCTGCTGATTTGGTGCTCAATAAACATTTCTAATAATTGTTAATGTTGAAAACAGTTACAATATGTTTGTGAAAACCGTACAAATGAAGTGTAAGTACATTAGTTAAGTGTTTCACTGACTATGTCTCTATTCCTGTGGCAGGGTCGAGAGAAAAGAGAGAGCTCGTCTGAAGACGGTTAAATTCAACGCAAAACCCGGTAGCCTCGATTCTAAAGGGGTGAGTGTTCTATTTGACTTTAAGTCAGTGCCAACATCCGAAATTCTGTTCGCTCCAGTTTTTTTAGGTATAAACAGGAAGGGCCCAGTGATTTATTGACAGTTTAGACAGTTCACCTGCAGTCATGTCTCTTCACTCATCTCTCTTCAGTCTATCCGGTTTAGTTTCTTTCTTTCCCTGTCATCTTCAATTTACTTTTCCATTTCAAGTTGTGCTGGTGGGTTAATGAGTCGGTCAGTCAGAATGGAAGTGTGTGTGAGAGACTGTCCTCGTGCCGCAGTGTGACAGCTCACTCTGAGCTCTCAGCATCAGTACTGCAGCACAACCCAACAGGCGCTCACTGAAACAGCCTCAGTATTATGTCTCTACATAGATGCGTATCTTCATCTTTTATGAGATCAGTTTTGTAAGGTCATATGTAGTAAATATTTCTTATGTGTGTGTGTATTTGAGAGAGGTAAATGAATAAAACTGAAGGATGTATTTTTAGTTCGGCACCCAACTGCAGAGCCATTCAGGGTTTTAGCCGTATGATTCCCACTTGTATCCATAGCAACATCGCAGCCATGCTTTTTGTTTCTTTTTTTTCCTCTCCCTCTGTCTTTTAAAGATGAGGAGAGGGGTGGGGATGTTGGCACTGATGGATTACTTGAGGATTTTGTCGTGTGGTTTTGTCTTTGTGTTCAGTTGCACCAACTTGTGTATGTATCATTTCAGGTTTATGACTCATAGGATTTCAGTGTTTATTGAACATGCATTGATTAGAAGTGTTTATATGCCTTATAATAGGGAGAATTAGTTGGGTGAAAGTTATGAATATTCCCTTTAATCACTATTAGGGGTACAATTGGTTTTCTTTTGTACACTGTACTGATATATTAAAATAGGTAAAAACTACAAAAATACACACAAAATCATTCAAATTCAAATTATATTTATTGCCAAAACATTTAAGTATGAATCTCATTACGAAATGTTGAGATTATGTTTCACCCACAGATCATTAAAAAATGATTTGCATAAAGGAAATGACACCTATTTTAGAACCATTGCAATTCATAATAATTAAGCATAATACTCCTGATTTTATTTCTGTAATAAATCTCATTCTCATCAATGTATCACATCCTGACAATTATTTCTATTAACGCATAATTAAATTCAGGATATAAAATACTATTATGGTTACATACTTTACAACTTAAATATCTACTGTTTGTCTTTATTTGTTTCTTATTGAGTTTTGCATCACATACTTACATTATTAAGAATTGCATTACATTATTCAAGGGAGTTTGAAATTTCAATAACATTTTTAATTGTAATGGTTCTAAAATAGACTTGATGTAATATAAGTCATATCAATTTTTTTCTTTTTCTTTTCATTTTGGGGTGAAAGATGATGTGGACATATCCTTGATGGGTTCCACCATTATAGATTATTCAGGAAAATTACGTTCATATCAGGCAGCATATTGAGCTCAGGTTCACCGAATTAGGTAAAAAAAAATCACATTTAGAATCACCCCAGGCACATATGTTACCTCATTTATTTTTCTCTGCAATTTAAAACCATTTTAAAAACAATTCACCTTCAGAAAATCATAATTCTACACACAAGCAGCACAAATTTTGCCCCTTTGATAAGCATGTCACCCTGTCAGGAGTCCTGCATGCTTAATATATGAGTGTTTTTATTTAAGTCCCCTTTGCCTTTGCATGGCACTAAACCAGCTTCAGTTGGCCTTTTGTTGATCATTGTTTACCTCCCTTGTATGTTCATTTCTACTGATCATGTTTTGATTTGAATACATTTGAGCTGTCTAAGAATAGCTCAGGTGCTGTGACGTCATGGACAGCAGGGTTTGGATCAGCCTTCACAACAAACAAAGACCACCTATTCAAGATCATCCAAGTGCTTTCAGCTCTAGCCAAAAAACATCCAATTACTTTGGTACAAATTAAAACCTATTTCAAATGTGTGAATTGCTCATTTGATTTGATGAACGATCCTGACCATGAAAACAGAATGATACAATTTGATATTTAGTTGTTTCCTGGCTGCTGTCCCTCACGTCTAGCTCCGGTCGTTGTGTTGTTTTTGTCAGCATGTTTGTGACAGCGTTTAGAGCCCCCTGTTTGCACCATGCTCTCTCTCCGCACAGTCATTCAGTGAAAAACGTAGAAAGAACTTCATCTTTTCACGCAAGTTCCCTTTCTACAAGAACAAGGACGCCGACGAGCAAGACGGCAGCGACTCGGAAAGTAAGTAGCCACAAACGCACGTGCACTCTGACACATAGGTACATAAAAACAGCACACGCTCACACAAACGCATCCCCGGGGTGAGGTGAAAGGTCTAGGTGTGTGTAGGTAGCTCCAGGAAGCCCATGCCCTCCTTCTTCTGCTGGCGTTTCTCCCCGCCCCACCAACAACCTTACTGTCTCTCTCTCTCCCTCTGTCTCTCTGTCTCCCATTCTTTCATCTCTCTTCGTCTCTCTCTTTCTCCGCCCCCCTGATCGGCTGTGTGGTGTAGGACATCTCTGGAATAGGGGAGGACGGGTACGGAGCAAAGACACTGAGTAAGTGTGTTAAGGAATGGACCCAATACCCCTCTCCCAACCACACATGTAACATTTCAGTTCAGATTTGTTCTTTTCTGTTACGTCAACGACAGACCTGTCTGCATGTCAGAATACTAATGTATGTTGGTCTACAGGTCCTGATGTTTCAGGGATTCCTGCATTACCATCCTTAGGTTTATGTGGTAGCTAAAATGTTGCATGAACGTAACACACGTGAGAATAGTTTGTCAAATGTTGTTCGTTTAGTTTGTATGTCAAGACTGTTGTGCTGTTTTCTGATGTTTAGTCTTGCATAGCTGGAAAAAGTTTATTCTGGCCAATTATGAAATGTATAAATTGAACAGTTTTGTTTTGATTGTAATGTCTTGTTTAGAGTGGGTTTGTCAAATAAAAATGCTACAGTAAAAGACGTAATAAATTCTGATTATCTTACAGACATGATTCAAAACAAATCAGAATGTGCAGTTCTGTTCATAGATATCTAGGCTACTTTCTAGTCCGTTGTCTTTGTCTTTGATGATGTCTCTGCAGTGCTGTGCCAAATGTTGTCTTGTGTTTTTGACAGTGTTTTATGTTCACATCAGGAGCATTTAGCTAAAACAGTTATTAAAATATCGTTTTAGGGGAATGAGGATATCCACATCAGTCAAACAGAATATTTAGCATTATTCTCAATGAATTAATAGGTATTTGTGCCAAGATATAATCCATAGAGAGGGGAAGAGAATGTTGTTCACAGCTTATGTATAAGTAAATACAGCTTGATCAGAATAGAGGATATTTCTTTTGGGTTGAACGTGTTCATCTCTCTTTCTCGGTACTGGGTCCCTAATTTAATCTTCTGTGTCTAATTGTATTTTATGCTTGAAACTCAAGTCTAATTTTGTCCAATACAACCAATTTAGACTGTCAGAGTTTATAGCGAGCCCCTGATAATGATCTTCTAGACTCTTAAAAACTAGAATGTACTGTTATAAGAAAGTTACTGAGTAACATGATGACTTTAGGTCAAGTTGTTGGAGATTTTAGTACTGTAGTCCAGCTCCAAAACATTAGCAGTCAGGTTTTGAAGTCATCTTGAGAGTGGCAGGTTTCCAGACCGAGTGTGTATTCAGAGCCTGGTTGGATGAGCTTGTCACATTGGACATATTAGGTTTTGCCATATAATTGTCATATTGCATGATGCTCTTCTAGACAGCCATAGAGTGTCATTGTCAACATAATGAAATATGACTTGTTTGTTTCCCCTTGGCCGGTAAACAGGATTTGTGGCTTTTATTTAATTTATTTTGGAAATGGACTCACTTGATAACGTGCTGATGAAAAATGATATGTGCTGTCAGAAAGAATCTTTTCCAATTTGTGGAAAAGTAAACTACTTTCTGTGACTGTATGAGATTTTAGATTAATTTGCCACTGTAAGTATAAAAAAAAAATAACTAGAAAAATAGTGCAGTAAACGATAAAACTATTTGTGATACAAACCAGTGGGTTTACAATTACAATAAAACATTAAAATAATATAATAAGAAATATCAGTTTGCAACAACAGGCAGCATAACAAGCTGTTTTGCACAGCTAAAAATAACTCAAAGTGGATCCCACCGGAAGCCTTGCACAGTCAAGTTACAAATGGCCACGTCCGCTCTTAGGTTAAAAATAAGGTGGATAGCTGGCTCCATATTAGGCTCAGAGGGCAAAGGTCACTGCCTGGTCTTACAATATGATGTATAATCTGTCTCCACCGAAAGCTCCAGACATTGATCTAACCCACATAACCTTGTTTAAAATCCTCACAGATGCTGTCCTCTTAGCTTGACTGCTGTTTAATGCATAGAACTCGTCCTTTCCTTTCCTGCCTACCTACAGTACATAGGCAGCTGCCTTCTAACCACCATGACTGATTTTTAGTACTCTACATAACCATCCATGTGAGACTCAACTTGCAATAGTATTTGATATATCCCCTTTTTACCAAATTTTAAACGCAAAATTAAGTTGCCTACGTTTCAGAACAGCCTTTGTGTTGTGAGTCTACATTTGATGCCTTAAAATTCTGCCTCTGTAGGCAGCTCATTAGGTTGTTGAACAGAGCTTTAAAGTGTGCTTTGTATTTGAAAGGCTTTGTATAGACATAATCTATTCTGTTTATGGCAATAGCTACAACAATAGAGACCATCTAGCTTTTCCACAGCATCTAAATTGTTTTGGGTAAGTGGAGCACTACACAGTAGCTGATTCATGTGTGATTCATTCTGTATAGTTTAATGTTACCACTTCCAATGAGAGAAATTAAGCTCTGGCTCAGAATAACACTCGATCCTATCTGGGTTTGAATCGATGGATAATAACCATATTGTGTTCCTGCGGCAGCCTGCTTCTGTTCGTCCCAGGGCTAAAAATAAACTACTCTGGCAACTTGAAGTCCCTGTGTGCGCAGACTACCTCAAAACTAGCGTCACATTGGACCTGCGTTCCCATAATTGGACTTATATATTCAATTAGTATTGTCACTGTCTGAAACGTCAGTCTCATCCGTGATTAAATTGCTTTTCTGTTGTCCATCATCATCCCAAAGCCTTTCTGCCGATCCCTTTAATCTCCCAAATGAGCGCTAACTCAATTTTGCCACTGTTTTTCATTTTTCTCTTTTTTTAAAGCAAATGCCCTTGTCAACAAGTACGTAATGACATTACATGCTCAGTAACTCATTTACACATCCACTCGAGCTGCACTCTCAGAGACGAGACCTTGGTGAAGGGCACATCAAATGTGTCTCGATTACTTGCGTTCTACAGAAAGCAAGCTGAGTCCCATCACAACCACCCACCCCACTGAGTATGTTTCTCTGTTCTGTTTCCAGGGAGTCAAGAGGAACTGATCCTCTCGTATGAGCCTGTCATCAGACAAGAGAGTAAGTGCTTCTCCACTGTCTCTCATGCTTAGACTGTATGAAGTTCTTTATAAGTGTAAATATATTACGTGATTGATGTTCAATTTGTTCTTTCTGTATTATCTGTTTGAACAGTTAATTATGCCAGACCAGTTATAATTTTGGGGCCCATGAAGGACAGAGTCAACGATGACCTCATCTCCGAGTTCCCGGACAAGTTTGGGTCATGTGTGCCACGTAAGTACCCTACAGAGATCTTGTGGTTCTATCCCAGGTGGTTAGATTATCAGATAAACTAATCTCCTAGTGGATCTTTCATTAATTATTCATTTTTCATCTTTAGAATGCACAAATTAACCTTCAGTAGAGGCTGACTCAACCACGGTCTCAAAAGAGCCCAAATGAGCAATAGTGTACTGTGTTATTCTCACTGGTGCCATTATAAATTTCAACTGGAGTGTTAAAAAAAACCTCTGGCCAAGGTAGTTTGTAATTATATTCAGTAGTCTTAGGGGTTTTTAAGCCTTTGTGCTGATAGTGGTACTGGTGGGATTCATCAAAATGAGATGGTAAGGTAAGTGACCTGACCATAAGAGTCTGTGGTGTTCCCTACTGCCCCACAGTGCTCATAACTATTGCTGTGCAGTTCCTGAAACTCATTTCATTGTGCTGTGACTATGAAATCACTTACTTCAAGGTCTGCTGATTAACCAATTTCAACTAGGTCACTTTATTGTGATGTTTTCAGAAGTTATAATTGGTTTAAATAAATACAAAACCCAATAAAAGTTCTTCGAGCAAACCTTGAAGGTAACACTTCGTAACCCACACTTTGTAAGATTTCATTTGTTTTATACTTTTCCTGAGTTTTAAATGTTTTTGGAAAAGAGCTTTGTTGGCTTGTGCTATACATATTAACCAAAATATTGACAATATTGTGGAGGTTTTCATCTCAGACCCAAAAGGGAATAAAGATCCTATATCATTCTCATAGTTTGCTGATGAGTGCCACAGAGCTCTTTCATGTTTTCCATCTTGAACACTTTATTTATTGTTTGTTTTTCAAACTTTTATTTAACCGTTTTTGTTTGTTCATAATTTTAAAAAAGCGGCTAACAGTTCTGATCAAGAAGGTAAGTGAGATTATTAGTCTGCAGTGAGCAAGATATAAGTAGATAATGTAATAGCATCAGTCTTTCCCTGTAGTATACAGTTCATCCAGTCAGTGGGATCTACAGGGATTTCTGCTTAGCTTATCTGCTGCTGTTCTATCTCTTAGTATGTCACCCCAATAGCTAGAGATATAACTTTTTATTTGTGAAAGTAGATTTGCCCTCTGCACTCCGAGAGCTTATGGTATTTCTCATGAACGTGTATGTAGATAATAAAGTTGATGATTTCCCATTTTTATGTGTTGTAGAACTGAGTACCCAAGTATTATAAAACTAAAGCCTGGATTCTTTTTTTTTTAAACCAATCTCAGATACTACCAGATCAAAGCGGGATTATGAAGTGGATGGGAGAGATTATCACTTTGTAAACTCACGAGAGCAGATGGAGAAAGACATCCAAGAGCACAAGTTCATCGAGGCTGGACAGTACAATGAAAATCTGTACGGAACCAGCGTCCAGTCTGTCAAATATGTGGCTGAGAGGGTCAGTAGTTGCTATGGTTTTACAACCACAACATTACCATGAAGCCTCCTTACTAATGTGGATTTTACAATTTGGGATGCCTAGCTAGTTTAACATGTTCCAGAGATGTACAGTACTCATGAGTACCTTGGTATAGTGTCTTGATATGTTAGGGGCCATTTCCTTGCTGAACTTCTTTTAACTTGACATCTCAAAGGCAAACTCTTGTCCTTGTGTCGTTGAATGTGTTCTTTGTGAATGGCCCCTTGCTCTACTGTTCAGCTTCCCATCATTTAGCAAGTCTTTATTGGTTTTCTAGGGAAAGCACTGCATACTTGACGTGTCTGGGAATGCCATAAAACGACTACAAGTAGCACAACTCTACCCCATTGCCATCTTTATAAAGCCTAGATCCATGGAGTCCTTAATGTAAGTTTACCACACAGCTCTATGATGGTGTATTAATTCAATAAATAAAACAAATTCCATTGTGTTCAGACTCAAGGGGATTGATACATTTCTAAACCCTTTTGCGTTTCAGGGAGATGAATAAGAGGTTGACGGAGGAACAGGCCAAAAAGACATATGACCGTGCCATGAAATTAGAGCAGGAGTTTGGCGAATACTTTACAGGTAACAGTAAAGTTCCTAATCCATCGAGAGGACCTGAGCGGCGCCTTCACGCTCAGAGGCTTTCCAATATCACCTCATTTGCATATTCTGATAGTCTGTTGCATATGCATTACCTCAGAGGCCAACCATTGCAGCTTGTTACATCCATCATATTTGACAGCAGAGCCACGGAGCTGACGCTTTCCCCTGAGTGAAACACATCAACTTTCTCTTGAAATATGCATTAGCCTGACCCCTGTGAGTGTATGGAGGAATATGAAATAGAGCTTAGAGACATAATGATTCATTTGAGGACATTTTGAACCCGTGTGACAATGCTGTTGCTTTTTTTTTTTAATTCTGTTAATCTGCACCTGCGAGAAAAGAGATTTAAAGAGTGTGTTGCTTTGCTAATAATGCTGTGTACTGTTAGATTAACTATTTTTCTTATGAGAAAAATTAAATGTTATTTTAAAATGAAAAGCTGCATAGTTCTCTCTGCCTTGTTAGAGATTCTGTTGCTGGGTAAAATGGCTATTCTTACCGTTCACACAAGAAGAATTCATGAGCGATAAAGTGGCTAATGATCCATTAAGTTCAAAAACGATCATTATGAAACTGTCATCGAGGTTTCTTACTTCTTGTGGCGCAAAATGATAAAGTCGTTACTCCGTAAAGTGCATAATAATCTATTAACATCAGCTCTTTCTCTCTCTCTCTTTCTCTTTCTCTCTCTCTCAGCGCTGGTTCAAGGGGAAACACTAGAGGACATTTATAACCAGTGTAAGATGGTGATAGAGGAACAGTCTGGACCTTACATCTGGATTCCTTCAAAAGAAAAACTATAAAAAAAAATCACCTTACCCTGGCAGGGACCTTGGACTGCAAAAAAAAAAAAAAAAAAAAACATAGGAATAATTTGTAATATAATATAAATTATTATTATGGCAATGTTTATTGTTAACTCTTACAGTGATTTTTTTTTTCTCTTGTTTGTTTGTTTGTTTATTTATTTTATGTTGCATTTTTTTCACTTTCAATATGAATGTTCCTGAATGTACACCACAAAGTGTTAGAGGCATCTTTGTTTGCATATTTATTGATTAGCATTTTAATTTAAGGGAAAAAAGGAAACAAAATTTAGCGCTGAGTATTCTTCAAACAATCTTCAGTTCAGAAGGACAAGTAGGTCAGATCATCACAGATGATTTCCACACACCATCACCACCTCCGAGAAGAAAGAAAAAAATCAATGTTGATATCAGCTTTTGTCACTTTTCACCCAATCGGTTGGTTTCACACACATCCCAGACTCATTTCACAAACTCAGCATCTATGCACTCCTGTGGCTAACAACACACATTGATTGTTTTCTTTTTTTTTTTTGTATTTGTATTATTTTGGTCATTTTGCTTTGTACAGACATCCATTTTGTTTTGAGTATATTACTTCAAAAATCTAGTTCAAATTGTACATGAATTATTATGGATCCTTTCGGAAAGGTTTCTTGTGATTAAAAGATGCTTTAGTTAGTGTAAACGGCTGAGGGGATTCAACTAGCTGTAGGAAATATGACACTATATTTTGCTATTTATATTGATAGAGGACACAACAGCACAGAAAATATTTATAAAGATGATATATAACTTTGTCTAAAGAATCATTTTGGAAAAGAGACTTTACTGGTACTGGTGTATCATATTGTGCCGTTGCTGTTGTGCTGCTGAGAATGAAAGGTAATGAGTGTGTGTTTTCCCTGAACAAAACGCCCCCTAATCCGTCCAATTCCGGAATCTGCTAATTCTAAACTGACCGAGAGTTCTGAAATCCCTGGAGCTCAGAACTCTAATTGGCTGAGAATTTGAATTGTGTTTCAGCTTTGTTCAGTCTGGATAACAGGAAGGAGCTTGATGTTTGTGAATCATTCATTGAACGGTTGTTCAGTAGCGGCCTCCCTCAAGCACCCTCTAAAGTGTTTACAGTACCTCGACTACAGTTCAAAGAAATTGAGGGCCAAAGGGACGAGGTCTGCAAGCGGTCCTGTCTTAAAAGCTTTTACGTAAATGTAGTATAAAGATCTCTGAATCATTTTAGTTTGTTCCGCTTTTTCCATGTTGGCATGCTTTACACTTGTGGACATGAACCTTGGCTTATAGTCCACTCATTCACAGTGCATACTTCGGTCATTCTTGCCCTTTACATGTCTAGTTCAGAGAGATTTCCGTCCTTCTACATTAATAGTAAAGCTCTCGCCATTTTTGGAAACTACAAATGCCAAAAGCCATTAACTCGTTTCAAATGTGTGTGTTGGAATTATTTGCAATATTTATTGGGAGATGTTACAGCACGGTTCTGTGGCAAGAGTCTTTTGACCTACTGGTCACCACTTGCCTTAAAAAAGGGAAGAGGCTTTTCGGGCCAGATAGACATTTTTTACGCTTTCTTGAAGACTGAGCACTTTTGTATATTTGAGAAATTATTCACAGATTGTGTTCAACCAGATAGTGGACACAGAGGGGGATTTTCAGAAGAGAGGGACTGAATATCACAGTGAAGCTCTTCAGGGTGTAATATGAAATTTCTTTGAATAACAATAGATAATGTATATGTTATTACGACAATGTAAACCATGGATGGCATCGGTGACTATCAGAATATAAATTGAACATTTTAAATGCTGTGAAATTATTTTTTTCTCTTCTACACGTGTCCCATCTTTTTTCCCCCTTATTCAATGTGATTGTTCTATCATCTGTAGCATATCATTTTCTAAATTGAATTCTTAATGCACACAATGGATCATGAAAGCATCTCACAGGATTTGGGGTACTCTTCACGTCAAATATTTGCTTTTAAATCAATTGGTATGATTATTAGGTAATCAAAAGTGCATCTCAATTACTGACGCAGTGGCTTTAATGAAAATCAAAACCCTGCAGATTGTACGCACTTGAACGAGGCTCTTCGAAGCCTTATGGTGCTCATGCATAGTCTGATTTGGTCCATTAATTCCAAGTGAATGTTCAGCTTTGTCAAACGTGCTGAAATGGGGTTGTTTTTGTCTCAGGGTTGCCAGATATGGCTTAATCACTGATATTAAACCTTCAGATCAAAGTGCATCTGTTTATCACACAAATCTCAAATGTTTTATTCCTGATACCTGCGTTGCATTTAGTCCGATTCTTTTGGTTCGCTTTGTGATTTATTTATCCCCAAATGGGCGATGCAAAATATTTTCCACACATTGTTTATTTTTTCCCCCCTGAAACCCAAATGATATGTGCAATTTTGTATATAAATATCTGTTTGCACTTATTGTAGTTGTATAGGAGATCTTTAATTAACACTGTCCCCAAACCTATTTGTTTTTTCTATTTATATCACAGGAGATTAAAGTTAAATCATTAAAGACTTACATCCCCCTTCTGTTTGTAAGTATCATTTCCCAGCATTCCATGGGTGCAACAATTTAAGCATTTAGAAAAAGTGAGACTGTACAGTTATCTACACATGTCTGTTGAAAAAAAAAAAGGTTTATTTTTGTTTTACTCTTTTCTTTCTTTTGGCTATTCTGAAGGAAAAACAAAGAAAGGAACCTAGCCTGTTGCAGTGTGTATCCCAATAAAGACATTGCTTTAGGTATACATCGAGGTGCTCTACTCTAACTGTAAATGAAAGATGTGGCGAGACTTTTATACTCATCAGGTAATTGACGGCTGTCTCTAAAATGCTGTTTTGGTCTCTTTTGTGCACTGTGAGTGTTTGCACCTCTTTACTGACATCTAGATTTGCCTTTTAACATCAATGAATCTGCCGCTGACTCCATGACATGCCGTTTAATTGATATACAGAACCTTTAACAGAGTTTTTTCATGCAAGACAGACAACCCACTTGTGAGCCCAATAGCTCTCAAAGTCATTTATCTATCTAATCAGTATGTATGACAGTCACTAATGGGTAGGATGGAAACTTACGACCTCTCACACAGTGTGTCACTTCAAATACTGTATCCTTGACATTATTGCAAAGGCACTGGAGTTTTCAACGAAGCCCTTTTATGTATTCATCAAGTCTTTATTGTGTGTTCATGCTGTACATTAACCAGTGACAAGTGCAAGAAAGGAAACACGTTTCCTCTGATCTTTTTCAAAATGATGCTTATTTAATATAGGCCTAATTGAAACGATTATTCCAAAGACGCATTGACCATCTGGAGAAATTATTGCTCTTTGCGTGTTTTTAAGGATCAGAAACAATTATGGTTGTACTGCTTTGTTTTCAGCTGTTTTTGCGAGATGGTTCTCAATGCAGTACATGAAATCCACGGGGAGGAGTCGGATCCAGATCCAACTCCTCCCACCTTACATATACCTGACCTAAACCTACCCATCTCCGCCCCCTTATTCCTAAACCCACCCCTAATCCTACCCATCTCCACCCCTTGGATCTTGATCCGACTCCTCTCCGTGGATCTCATGTACTGCATTGAGGTGCTACTGGTTTTTGCTGTCATCTGGTGGTTGATCAGGATGTAAACATGTATTTTCTGTTCGTCTGACTCTAGACGGCCTGACATTGTTGCTCTTGTAATTTGCGCAGCAACAGATTCATGAATCAGGGCCGGATTCAGCCAGCCCCACTAGGGGGTGCAGGTAGAATATCAGGGGGGGCAAGTCATCTAACGGAACATTTAAATTTGACAAATATAGTGATTTGATTTATATTGTGATATATAGGATATATCAATCGATATATAATCAATCTTTTTTATTTTTTTTTATTTTTTTTTTATTTCATTTCTTTAGCTCTGTACACAGCATGGCTTATATCAGTCATTATAGCATCAGTCGTCTGCTTTTCCAATGCAGTTTTCCAATTAGTAAATCCTTGTTTTGTGAAAACGAAATCCAGGGGCGGAGTGGGACCAAAAAATCTACCGGGAAATTTCGTAGACCACTGGCCCTCGTCGGCACAGAGTTCAGAGGCCCCTGGGCACAATGTCTTGTAGGTCCCCTCTTAGGGAGGCCAAATGTATATTTTGTCCAGGGACATTTTAATATGGCATTTACAGTTTTACTGATTTAAAAGTAACTTTGTTGTACTATGCAGGAGTTAAGTTCATAAATGGTCGTTCTTTCCCATAGGAATTTGTAAAACTATGTTGGGTGGACCTCTGTGCCTCTAGGGGGGTTCAGGGGCATGCTCCCCCGCAAGATTTTTTTTTTACATTTTAAGGTTAAATGCATCAATCTCGTGCTCTTTGAGAGATCAAAATTAAGAGCTTCAACCCATGAACTGCTCGTTGAACAAAGAAAAAGCATTGATTTGTACCAGGACAATAAAGAGGGCATCTTTTTAGTTATGAGAGTCTCAGTCTGCATTACATTATCAATGATGTTTTAGGATGCCAAACAATTATTATAATAATGTAATAATGATTTACATAATTATTCCTATGACGTAAAATCCATTTAGCCTATAAATGTACTATTTAAATGAAAATGAATATTTCAAAAGTATATTTTAGCCTACACATTACACTATAATATAGGACAATTAAAATATTTTTGTCCTAATTTCTTCACTGGCAAGAAATAAACCCTTGAGCTTTTATTTAGGAGAAAACACCAGATAACCATGCTGATCGCGTGAGCAAAGTAATCACGCAGCACAGACAGGATGCCTATTCTTAAAGGAGAACTCCGGTCAATTTTAACATTGAGCTAATTTTTTTGTACATTTGGAGTGCTGTCAGTACAGACAAAAACGACAAAAATCGGTGTTACCTACACCGTCTTATCCTCTTTTTAAAATTCGACGGTCAATCTGACTGCAGTAGATGTGAAAGATATTAATAAAAATGATGTTAATTCAGCCAGCTCACATACCTGTATTTACTTCCTGTTTTCGTTCGAAGTCCACAGTAGTCGAGTATCGAGTTCGCGCGCGCGATCATTAGTTACCAATGATCGCGCGTGCGAACTCGACAGTCGACTACTGTGGACTTCGAACGAAAACAGGAAGTAAATACAGGTATGTGAGCTGGCTGAATTAACATCATTTTTATTAATATCTTTCACATCTTCTGCAGTCAGATTGACCGTGGTCACTCTTAATAACACCACTCCCATGGCTGTGCACTTGTAATGACACATTAAGGTTGTTAAGAGGCTAAAAGCAGGTTTAGAAGCAGTCACGGCATTTGGGGGGGCATTGCCCCTCCTTGACCATGCCTATATCCGGCCCCGTCATGAATATGAAAGTGTGTTCGTATTCGCTGTTTAAACTCCAACATGGTTTGTAGTCTCTAATGTTAGATGTGTCATTCATCTCCAGCCTCAGGACACGCTGCGGTCTGTTCTTCATCACAACACTGAACAACTGTGTCCGCACTGCATGTGGGTCCAACCTCAGAGTAACCAAAGTCCTCAAAGTGTAGCGCTGCAGCAGAGGCCTGGTTGGGCCCTTTCGGCTTAATGAAGTCTGTGTAGACGTACGGCCAGGCCCGGATTGGCTAATCGGGAGCACCGGGAGAATTCCCGGTGGGCCGGTCTGTTTTATTGGCCAGGAGGGCCGGTGTTGTCATGGCACTGGGTTGAATGCTTTACATAGGCTCCAGTCACAGCTTTCTGAGTGTAGGCTATATTTTTCTGAGTGTATAATGAACGTTGTGAAATAATTGCCTAATATTAACTCTAATTTGGTGCTGCAATGATTTGCATATCGCGAGGATAACCGACCTCATAATCTGAGCTGCTTCAGTATTAAAACACCGCTCGTCGGCAATGGCAAAATGTTTGAGATGACCGATCAAAGCAAGCGGGATTTATGTTCACAGAAGCGCGAGCGAATCCCAACGCGACGCTTCACGAGATAACATGCAAGGGGCTAAACTACGTGAACAGCTGTTTTAATTACGAAATAAGTTTTAAACGACCGAAAGAAAGAGATTTACAGGTAACCTAAAGATAAAGAGACTGAGAAAAGAAGAATGAGAGAAGATGGAGATGAGAAATGAGAGCAGAGGAATAGCCTATTGCATACTGTGCCCAGATTGAGAATAACTTTATTACAATAGATTCCTATTTAACACAGACATTATGTTCTTTGCCAGTGATGATCATCAGTGTAAAAATAAGCTCAATTTAACAACGCAAGCACCTATCCTATAATATATTGCCATTGTTATTGTATAAATATATATATTTGTATACCTCGAATGTGTTTATATTTCCCCAGTATCAGCACTGGGACTTTTCACTGTTTGTATTACTTCACTTCTCTGGGTGGGCATATGCCCCCGAACCCCCAAGATCACTTTTCGGACCTCTGTATTTATAAAACCCTGTATACGGCTATTGCACTGAATAGAAATGTATACATTTTTAAAATACAATGAATAACAAGGCTGTACAGAACACTGCACTATTGCAGATTATATGCTGAGGTTTCAATTACATTATTTTAATATAGTCAGACGGGAACTAAAGTGGGCCGGTCTAAGGCATGAAACTCCAGGGCTGAAAATGAGTCCCACTCCGGCTCTGCGTACGGCAAAGGGGTCACTTCTGCAGTGTCAGGTACTTCCTGTAAGACAGGAGTGGCCAGAGTAAACCAATAGTAGCGTAAACAGGTAAGTAACATAATCATAAAAAAATAACAGGTAGCCTGTTAAAAAAAGTATAAACCAATAATAGGCCTACATATCATAGCATTCCGCTGGAATAGTTTTTTATGACCTAAAAAGACCCCAAAAATAACATGATTGCTTCATAATTTAGCGTTAGGGGCCACGGCAACTTCTGGTGCAGCGCAGTGTATGGAAATTGTGAGAAAATTAAGCACAAAAGTAGGCTAAATGTTGAAGTGTCACACAAAATGACAAAGTAATATTCATAAGATCCACCTTCATGCGGAAGTAATTGGATTGTATAAAATGTAACATGATATAGGCCTACAGCCATATAGGCTACTATAAATGTGAAGACAGCTATCAGAAATATCTATCTTAATTGCATTATGCGAGTTTTTTTTATTACTTTTTGGGATGGACGTTTGTCCTATTTTTAATAGATAAAAATTGGACATGTCCATGGGTGCAAGATTAGACTGTAACATTGTAAATGTAAATGTGTATGCCAAAAGCTTAATTTGTTAATATGCATTATTGGCTAATCGCGGAGTGGTCACCCCTCGGGCGGGGTGTGCATTATTTTTCTAATAATTCAACGGCCCGGAGACAATTATTCCGTTTATAGTTACGGTTACCACACCTCAAAACATTGTTCAGATGATGTATTTCAAGACATTTGTCAGGTGTTTAACGCTCTTGTGTGGGGGACTAATTTCTTACGCATCTAATCCCAAACCACTGTTGCTAATTTCAAAATGTAATTTTAGAGCTAGCAACGGATTTTTATTATTATTAATATAATACAAATAAAAATAACTCTTTAAGATAAGGAAACTATCAATAATGTTGTTGTCCATGTAAATATCTACTGAAATTATTATTACATCTGTTTTTAATGAATTTGATTGATTGCCCATTACCTGATAAATTGCAAGGACATTATCTGCATCCCCTGTGAATTATATTTCACAGATATTATATGACAATTGGTTGTATAATAATATACAATATATGTACACACATGCATTCATTGGTAGTATATTTTCAATACCTTCATCTGTAGTTCTGCCATTTTCAACTCTTTGCCCTAAAAAAATATAATTACCGTAACATGTTCTGTACAAAATAGAATAATTTAAAAACAGTACTAGTTGCTGTAAATGTATTTCAGGTTTTATGTAGCTTGCAGAGTCGCTGCAGAGTTTTTTAAAGCAGAAAATGTGTCTGTGATTCATTCTCCTTTTCTTCATGTCTGATGTTTTTGAGAACAATTACTGAGATTACGTGGTATTTACATTCATGAGCTGAGTCACACAGTAAACCTAAATCATGAATGCTGTGGGTTTAATAAACATGCAGTTATTATTTTGCTGAAGCAACATGTATGAACATTGTTCATGTATTTGGGTGAAAGTCTTACTGTGATGGTATTTGTAAAGGCCGTAGAACATGATGCACAATCCCAAAACACCCATGAGTGTAAATCCACTTGAAAGCAGAATCTGACCAGACTGAATTTTACCACTAGAACCATTTCCTTGGTTAACAGGTGAGTTCACAGCTTAAAAGAAAACCAGAAAATGACATGATTATGCAATGCTGCTTTCTTTTCACAATTTCTGGTCCTGAATACAATGAGGTTTTAAATAAGGTGCACAATGGATGATCAACTGCTCACCGGTAATATTTATGTGCTGTTCTGATTCTCCATATGCATTTGAAACAATACAGCTGTACGTCCCGTAATCTGAGCTGGTTCTGTTGCTGATGTGTAGAGTTTGGTTCCTCTCACTGAATGAGTATCTGTGTTTCTCTAGAATGCGGACTCTTTCTCTCTTCCACATCAGCTGCAGAAATGACCCGCTCACTTCACATTTGAGAGTCACAGATGTGCTGGAGGTCTGTGAGACCACAATTTCTGTTGCATTTGGTGGGTCTTGAAATAAAATGTGTTAATGAGCAAACACAGATAAAAAAATGAATTACATATGAATTAAGATTCGGATATGTCTTGACTTACATTGAATAATTAATGTAAAGTTTTGGGATTTTGAAGTTCCGTTTCTTCTAACTATAGTTTCCATGAAGACTCCTTCATCCTGTGCTGTCACGTTCTCCAGAATGAGGGTGTTATTGTTAAAATAGAAATGAGCCTCTCTACAGCAATCACTGTAGCAGTTGGTGCCATTGGTACCATTGTTTTCAAATGTAATACATAATTGTCTTTTATTTACTTTTAGTTTGGTCCATGAAACTAACTTAACAGTCTCTTTCTGATGAAGTGACATTCCAGTGAGTTCAACGCGACCATATAAGCCCGTCTTCACTTCAAGAATTTCTTTTGCTGTTAAATCAATATGTAAAGTCAGTCCAATCCATAAACAGATTTAAACATTTGACTGAAAGACATTGTGAAAGAAGCGCATTCAACAATTTATCCAAATTTACCCCCCCCCCCCACCCCACCCAAAAAAAACAGGTCTCTAATGTATACTCTCATGTATTCTACTATACATGGAGAATTTTCAAATTAATAATATACACTGCACAAAAAAAAGCAGACAGAGCAAAAGAGAAATAATCCAAGACACTTACCAAATACAGCAAACAGAAACAGCCAGACATAAATGTAACATCCAGGCATCGTAAGCCAGCAGTTAGACTTTTTGAAGCTAAATTAGCATTTATTATAATCTGCATGTACCTTATATGATGCGCTTCTATGCACTCGAAACCTCTGAGTAAAAAATAGCCACAGTAAACCACAACAGGAAAACAAAAGTGGGTAGAACAAGGAAGAAAGCAGAGCGGCTCCTATTCAGATTATCTAGTAGATGTACGTTTCATGTACATTTAACACAGTATATCGGATCAATAACTAATAAAGGACAAACTTGCTCTGATTCAGTTTATCATTCAAATGTAATTATATATATATATAAATGGTTAAGATGTCATCCTGCTTTGTTAAATCTCCAGATGACTTTCTGAGTGTTTAGTGTTGATTTGGTTTAATTCAGTATTATTTTTATGGGATATTTACAGTAAATAACTGTACTTTCTGTTATTTAACAGTATATGTCCTGTCCTTTACTGAGTTTGGATCAGCTGTGATTGAAAACATCTATTAATATGAGGAAGTGAGCTCAAAAAGGAAACCCATCATACTCTAGTCAGCTCACTGGTGTTACCCTTCAACAGGAAAAGACAAATAATTAGGCAATGGTGTAGATTTGATTATTTTGAAGACACATATCCAGTCTGAAGTTTGAGGAAATAAGTTTTATTAAAATGCAATTGTAGTGATTATAGCATCACAACCCTGTTGCGAGAACACAATCACATGAAGAATTCATAGTGTAATGAATAAAATAACACATAACAGAACACTCAGTTGGTCACATGACAGCTTAGAGCAAAACAGGATGTAATAAAATAGGCCATGATGGAGACTTCAATCCAAAGTGAGTCTTTCTAATTCAGCAGTAGCTGTACATGAAGCAGGCGGTGTGTCAGACTTCTGGCCCTCCGCAACAGATTTAAAGTGCTGATCACAGGGGGAAAAAAATGTGGTTATCAAAAGTACAACCTCCCAAAAAAGATGCAGCAACCATTAAAAAAACACACACACACAAATTAAACATTCAAAATCTTGTTTTTTTACAAAAATACTGCATAATGCAAAAAAAAAAAAAAAAAAAAAATCAATATTTGCAGATTGTGATGGGTAGCCTATATTTAACATTTTATTTAAAGGGATAGTTCACCCAAAAATGAAAACCCTTATGTCATTCATCTTCGGAACACAAATGAAGATATTTTTGATAAAATCTGAGAGCTTTCTTTCCCTCAACAACCAATTTGACGCTTCAAAAAGTTAATAAAAAGATTGTAAAACTAATCCATATGAATTGAATCTGTTCATCATATAAAGCGATCGAGTCTCTTCAGAAAATTTGGACTAAACCACTAAATTCATGTGGATTCGTTTTACGATCTCTTTATGAACTTTTTGAAGCATCAAATTGTCAGTTGCGAAGCTGTCAGTTGGAGGGAAAGAAAGCTCTAAGATTTCATCAAAAAGATCTTCATTTGTGTTACTAAGATGAACGAAAGTCTTATGGGTTTGGAACGACATGAGGGTGAGTAATTAACTAACCCTATAATATTGTAGAGCATATAAAACTAACCTGTGAGTTTTTGAATTCAGAGTAGAGTGTGAACAGGACGTGAAGTGAGTGAATCCGGTTCTTGTACACAGGGATGTCCAGGATTCCTGAGGGTACACGAACGGTCATTACAATAATCAACGAAAGCATCAAAAATGGGAATGCAAGAAACATGCAATAGGCCAACTTACCACAAATAATGTCAACATAATCTGCCAAATCACAGTCAATGTCTGCTGTGGGGAGATTCACCTGGTAAACAGACCAGAAAGTGAAGCTGATGAACACGGTTTGATGAAGGATCATATAGCAGAACATATTTTATTCAAAAGCTAACCTTCCCCAAAAGCTCCTCAAATTCAGCTGGCCACTCTTGCATCAGGCTGTCGATGTCTGGCATGGGTCTGAAGAAATATACAAGACTGGTGTCAAGGACATTTTTAATTAATCATAACTTACATTTCTTTTTCTTTCATGATTAACATTTATATGCCAAAGTGTGACTGCATATGTGTCCAAATTAGCTTTTACCTAGTAACAGAGAATTATACATATGAAGAACCAATCATATTCTTGAAAAAGTATATAATGAAACATCACATTTTTCATGCTCCTATTCTATAAACACTTTTTTGGGGGTGGATTCTGTGAAACTGGTCCGAGATTCTCCCGGCCATGATTAAAGCATATTCAAACGCAGCAGACTAGACTCTAGGGAGCTTACTTCCATTCTCAAGTGATTGTGTTTAGTGGAGCACTAGAGATCTTATTTTCATTTCCAAGTGAGAGTGCTCATAAAGGGCAGATTCGGAGGAAACGAAGCAGGTGTCGTTTAGCTTAAGTCAGGTGCATAGGGGGATTTCCACCACACTGGTTACAAAATATCAGATGTTCTGCTCTCTATAGTGTTCGTGGTTGACTCATGTCAGTTCTTGCCTCGTGTAGTGTACGGTAGCTGGAGGTTTGGACCGGTGCAGCTCAGTAATGCTCTCGATCCAGTTGTCTATGGCTTTGGGGTTCTTCTCTGGGTTTTCGATGCTCTTAACTTTCACTTCCTGTGAAAGACATGTACATCACATTCTCATTTCACTTGCCAGACCACGACCATCAAAGCTCTTTAATGAGTCATCTAGTGTGCGTGAGTGGACTCACAGCGACATTGTGTTGTTTGCTGTTCTCTGACAGCCACAAGGAAAGCACTGTTGGGTCTGACTGTTTAACGCATGGCTCATCTAGAACGAGGAGACCCAGATTGTCAGCCTTCCCATCCGCCCGTGGTACCTGCAGAATGCAAATAGTAAAAAAAGCATATAAAGAAATTGTCAGTTGACACTTTCAAACCAGAACCACACCTGAATGTTCACTCACTTTGAGGAAAGCATCAATGTCCCCCACAGCTGGGATGAAATCAGGGATAAAGGGCTTCAGTTTGTGGTCAAGCTCTATCGTCTGAGGAGTGTATCTGAAGGAAACAGGCATTCAATAATACCAGTAAGAATCCATGAGATATCGACAACTCAAATAAGTGTGCTTCTTCAACTACAAGCATTGTTTATGTTTATGTTTTTTTCTTCTTTTTGTTATATGAAGGTCACATTATTATTGTGTATTATTTAAATATTACTTTATATGTATATATAATTAATTTTATTTTTCACTATTCTTTTGAAGTTAACTAAATATCATTTACTGTGCATCTTATTTATTTCAGGTTTATTTAACAGGGACAATGCACACTAATAATACATAAGTAAATGTATAGTGTGCCAGAATTAGCCAAAAGGCTGTTTTACATCTGCTGTCCCTGGACGGATCTTAATGTCACACCTAAAATAAAATAAAAGGATTGAAATAGTACATACAGGTTAATATGAATGTATAAAAATAAAAAATAAATAAATCAAGCTGTAATTTTATCAAATTAAAAAGTTTGAAAATATTATTTTAATGTGTTTTATTAGCCCAGCTAAAGAAAATAAGTTTGCCGTTTCTTTCATTTCTTATTAGTCACATTAAAACATTATTATTGGATTATTTAAAATTCTTAATTATATTAGAATTTAAAGTTGTAATTATATGTATATAATTGTATTTATATTATGGCTCATTATCATTTATAAACATAGTCACTGTCAATCATTTCCAATAAAGCTATAATTATTAAATTAAAAAAGTGTGAAAATATTATATTATTATATATATATATTATATTGTGTTTAATTAGCCCAGGTAAAGAAAAAGAGTTTGTCATTTTATTAAAACCAAAAATGTAACTAATTTTCATCATAATTTCCACCAGAGAATGCCATCAAACAATACATATTTTGAGATCTTCATGGAAGTCTAAAAAAAATAAATAAAAGAATGCTCCTGTGTTACATGTATATTCACTATTAGACATTGTTTAGCTGGGATTTTTTATTTTATTTTAAGAAATTAGAGTTTGTAAAGAGTTTGTTTTTCTTTTTAATGTCCACAGGGCCAAAAGTGCTAGTTAAAGAATCATTCATTTGCAGTGTAAGAGGGTTAAGGGTCAGTTTCGTGTGCAGTTGCAAATCAAGAGGTTTGAAGTTGTTGCATGCTCACCGAGTGATGTACTGAAATAGCTCTTTGATCTCGGCTGTGACAGGAAGATGTTCATAATCGGCAGGGTCATATGCACTGTGAGGAGTCACACACACACACACACACACCATTATTGTAAAATAAAATAGCTTATTGTTTTGAGTATATACTGTAACTATAATGCTTTTAGTACTTTTGTTAAACACTGAAATTTTACATTTGCATCTTCTTACGCACAACTAGCCCACTTCCTAGACATTTTCAACCTGGCTATACCCAATGTTTAGATCTGTTGTGGTATTTATGCAAATTAGCACATACGTCATTAGATTATGCACAGTTTGTCCATGTTAACAAACAATTAAAAACAAAACTTGTAATACAATTTTTGTTTGTCTTGATGCAAGTAATCAACTCAGTAATTTTCATGGTGATATCTAAAGGTTAACATTTTTACCCTATTCACGTGAGAAAAAGAATGAATAGGTGTAGAACAGGCTATATTTGGGTCTTTTTCGAAACTTTCCCCTAATGGGATTCTTCAGGGCTTTTTTTTTTTCCTTACTCAGGACATATTGAGGATACAAAATCAGTTGAGTTTGTTTCTGTTGCAATTTGTTCTACCTTTATTCATAAAATGACTGGACTATTACTGTATATCTGATTTTGGCCTCTCTGACATTTACTTTTAGCTAATGAGAAAATATATCAAGAGGAAATATACAATCAATCTTGGGCAGTAGACTGTGTGCAAGTTTACGGCCATACCCTTCTGGAACAGATCCAGGCTCCCCTTCCTCCTCATCAGACTCTGTGTCATCAGAATCATCATCATCATCATCATCATCTTCTTCCTCTTCGTCCTCTTCGTCATTCTCGTTAGTACCGTGAGCACCAGGTGGTGGCTCTTTCTTTCGCTGTGGTCAGATGAAAGGTCAGGTCAATAAAACATCACTTTAAGCATTCATGAAAATGAGCCAGTTAACTTTAATCTTACTTTAGTGTCCTCTTCTAGTTTCTCACCAGGATAACTGGCCATGGCGCTGAGCTTCTGCCTGCCTGCCCTCCTGGAAACTGGCATGAGGAAAAAACAGTTGGTGAATGGGAAGGTAAAATATAAAGTGGTTAATAAAAGTGGTTTAGATGTATCACCTCTCTGTCGTGGGGATGGTGTGTGGACGCTGGCGGCCTCGTCTGCGTTCACCTCAAAACTCTCGTCGTATGGCTGGTTGGTTGTGAGTTGAATCTGATTGAAGAGTTATTTGAACTTTAGTTTGTACAAAAACTGGGTCTCTAGGAACCTATAGAGCTGCCTACCCAGACTTCATTTTGAAGAGACATAATGATACACAAAAAGCTGCCGACTCAGAACACTTCTGTGATGCACTAAAAATGCTGTCTAGGTAACGTTAGGCAGCATACCTCGTTTAGAGATAGAGCCTATGAAATAGGCTAGGCTTTTCCAGCGGGTTTGGCAGTTTCGCTTATGATGGGATTTATGATAGTTTTAGGAAGCAACTATTTCGTAACTTAACTTCATGACATGTGGTGAAATATTTAGAGAAAATGTGACAAACATTCTGGAATAACAATGTTTTACTGCTGCTCAGTAACATTATTTAACTCTCGCGCTAGTGCTACACTGATTCAGTGCGCATGTCTCATTATTGAGGCAAAAAAAATCGCAATAGCATGTTGTTTAAATTCTTACATATGTACTATGGTATCAACGACTAAATTAATGCGATTTGCGCTATAATAACAAACCTTTTGTCGCTCAGACCTCTCCATTAAAACACCGTGTATTGTTGCCAAGGAAACTTGTTCTCGCGAGATGTTCAGCGGAAGTGCGTGAAACATCAGTTGTGTCAGACCAGACGCACTGATCTATTTATTTCAGATTTTAGACGCATTTTATTTGAATTCTATGCCATAAGAAGAGTCGCATTATTAACAACTTTAGCTGCCAGAATAATAACATAAATGTCAGTGTTTTTAAAACATTACATTAAAAAAAATTGTATAATGGTGCTTTTGCACGTGAAACAGGTTCCAATTGCAAAAATGTGATTTGGTTTTGAAAAAAATAAAATAATCAGAGTTGAATAAATTCAGACATACAGCAGTGCCATGGATCAGCTCTTGTGAACAGGATGTGGTTCATAGCCTCTTTTCTGGCTGGTTCAGCTGTTTAACGTAGCATATTACTTCTGAAACTATTCCGTGAGGGTGTATATTAATGGAAATTTGCTTCGTTTTTTTTATATGCATCTTTTACACATATTTTCACATGCTGTACGCACTTGCAATGTAAAATGCTGTGTAAATATTTATTTTTTTATTAATTCATGACCAATCTCAGACATCTGAGATGTGTAAATACAACAAAATCAATGATAATGTTTTACATTTATTAATGACTCTTTCACAGGCATTTGATTATTGTTGATTAATTGCTTTATGTGCAGTAATGAGTGGCTGAAATACTGATTAAATATTATACATAAATTATCAAGGGATGCAAAATAAAGCCTGTGGCAGCTGGTTTAAAAGCTTTAAAAAAAAAAGGTCACGGCCCTGAAGTGCGACTTCCTGCATCTTACTGTCACAGCGGTTATGATATTTTCCTCTTTATGCTGATCTGATCTTGCAGACTACACAGATAGAGAGATTCTGCACAAGCCGTGAGTTGCAAAGTTTAATCTGGATTTGTTCCAAGGATGTTAAAGTAGTGTTGAGCTGTTTCTGGAGCAAACCAAGAGTCAGATATCAGACCCTAGACCAGCAATTTGTTTAAAGTGTACTCCAGTCCAGCTCTCAAACATTCCTCTTGGTGTTAATGAGCAGATCTCTGTTGAATTCAGCCTCCAGATTCCCAGCTCCACTCTTTCCTCCAGGAGGATCCGTTATCAGAGTGAGTTTGTTAAACACGCCACGGCCAAAATAATCAGCGATGACTGAGAAGCCATCATTAGAGCATTTCAACTAAAAGAGAGAGAGAGAGAGAGAGAGAGAGAGAGAGAGAGAGAGAGAGAGAGAGAGAGAAAAAAAGACCATTTAATTCTATCCAACTTTTTTGGATCAAAAGTCAAAACTGCAGGGGAAAAATCAGCACCTGTCTGTGGAAATGGTCATGCAGGTCTCGTTTCTGATCTTGGGCACGCAACATGTCCATCACCTTCCTGTTCTCTGGGGTGCAGGTGGGGCACTCGGCCTCACTCTCAGCGAAGCTCTCTAAACAGTGCTGGTGGAAGGAGTGGCCACACAGGAAGTGCACAGATGGCAGCTCTAGCGGGCTGTTACACATGCTGCACTTGGTCTTCTGGAAGATCTTTGCACTGAAAAAGCAACGTGAGCAGCTTACTCCGCATACTACGATACTTGATTCTGACTGATCAATTTTGGCATACATTTTTTATGCCATTCAGAAATGAATGAATCAACAGGTGCGTCCAAATTCACGTACTTATGCTCTATTATATGCCATGTTGTAGTATAAATTGTATGTTCACACGGAAAATCTCAAAAAGAAAAAGTGCACTTTAAATACCCGGATGATGCACTTAAAGGTAAAGTATGTAATTTTTGGCCACCAGGGGGCACTCGATCTAAATAATAACAAAAGACATACTTTGATGACGTTGGGAAATTGTTGTCGCTGTCAATGACAACCAGCCCTCTGAGGGAGAGAGAGAGGGAGAGCGCGCGCGCAAACCAGCGATACGATGTTCATTGGAACACGCGCGCTCTGTCATTCCCCACATTCCTCACTCATTCTAACTATGTATTTTGATAATCACGTCTTTTCGAACAGAGTGATATATGAATTATCAGACCCCTATTGAATCAGTATTCCATCTAGCTAGTATTAATAGATGTTTAAAAAACACTGTCACCTTTTGTTAAAAATATAATTACGTTTATACTATGATATCAAACAAGATAACATTAGTGAACTGCATATGAAGCTACTTTCTCCAGCTATATATAGAACAAATATGAATTTACATTATAGCTACATGAGAGGAAGCCCGTCTGCGTTTTACACATGACATCATTTCACAAAATATACGGACAGATATAGTTAGCTGAATGGGTGCTTACCTGTTTATTAGAATGCAAGCGAGATTGGCATCTCTCTGTAGCCTATATTTAGCTTGTCACAAAGCTCTCTACATTTTTTAAATGCAATCCTACAGTTTACCCGTGTCATGCCTCTTCTCCTGTCATATTTTTCACCCGTACGTTTGCTAGGGTGACCATATTTTGATTACCAAAAACCAGGACACTCGGCCAGCAGTTTTTTTGAAAACCAGGACATTTTCATCACTTTATTAAAACAGCCAGGACGGCCAGGACAGAACTTGAAAACAGGACATGTCAGGATGTTGGAAACCCTAATGTCTACGCTTTGAGCTGGCTCCAGCAGCAGAACGTGCAGGCAAAGCGTAATTATGGTTCATAACTTACAGGGCTGCCAACTTTCACGCATTCAGCGCGAGACTCACGCAATTGAGCCAATTCTCACGCTCTTACACGACCACACCCCCGATTTCTCACGCTGAAGTGTCAACCCGGTCAGTCAAAGCCAGAAAGATGAGTTTATCTATAAATCTACCTGTTGAGCTACTCGTGTTCGATTAGTTTTACCGCAAATTAGCTAAAATATCCTGTAATCTAGAGCAAGCGTGCATGCGAGACAGATGTTGAGCTCCTAACTGCGCACAATGTCAGAGGTAAGTGAGCGAGAGATCTTGCACGTGCAGCCAAACCCCCCTCAAGTTTGGTGCAGTTGCAAAATTATACTAGCTACTACTTTTTTTTCTACGTTGTTTTCTTTTCTTTTATTGGCGGTAGTCCGGTGTTCCCCTTTGAGTTTGGCGGTTTCGCAGGAAGTTAGAGAAAATAGAGGAGTCAAAGGTTATATGACGCCATAGACGGGCGACAAAACGGAAATAAAGAAACGGCCCGTGTCTTCGAATTAAACTATACAATTCTCCGGATTTGAAAGTTGGTGGAAACTGTCGGGATAATGCAAGTACATATCTCATAGAAATATATAACATAGATACAGTTATTTTTGCTATTTTTAAAGCAAAAAAATACATATTGTGCCTTTAATTAACTGAAACATGAAGTGTGGAATGTTGAACACTTCATGCTCTCAACTGTCGCAGAGGGGAAGTGGCTATAAGAGTCTGATGTTGAATGACAAAATAACCTTATAAAATTCATACACCTCACGGTTGGTCATTTGGCACAGCTCTTTTTTCACTCACCAGGTTTTGAGTTCCTGTATCTCAGCACGTAGATGGGTCGTCTCCTCTCTATACTGTTGAATCTTCCTTTCGTCTTCCTCAATCTGCGAGGTCTCCCTCTCAAGTTTATTTATCAGGTAGTCTTTTATGACTGACAGAGATGCTGTGGAATTATGGGCCAAAGTCTGCACCACTGCAACACAGACACTCACATAAGGTCTAAATGATGAGGAACAATATTGCAAACGCTACAATTAAATGATCTGGACTTCATCGAAAGGTTAAGAGTCAGTCAAGAACATTCTGTCATCATGACCTTCTTCTGCCTTTTTTAAGACACATTACTTACCCAGAAGAGGAGGCATCAGGTTATTTTCATCAATGTGCTGCAGGACTTCACTAATGTAGGCCTTGCAGTTCTCTTCTTTACGTGCAAAATAGCCTAGCGCCTGTTCCCACAAACACACCTCGTTGTCACCATAGCGCTTACAGGCCTCCACAACTTTCCCATACTCTTCATTCTGCATGTGGTAATGCATGATCTGTTGGTACCTGCAGAAACGAACAGTTCTGTCACTATTAATCCTTTGCTTTTATTAGATTAAAGGTAAATGTAATGTAAGTTTGCAGTAGAGCTGCACAATTAATCGTTAAAAGATTGCAATCTCGATTCAAACACTCATGTGATCTTATTCCTAAATGATAACGATTTGGCTGTGTCTATCAAACCTCAAATCTGTGTTGGCGCTGCCGCTGACCCAGAGAAAGCAGTTATAATGTACAGGCTACAACAACTTTACAGTCTTTCAACATCACACTGTCTATTACAAATATTCAAATTATCACAGACTGGGATACAAGTTTATAGTTCAGATATAAACACTGATGTCTACTACAGTAGCGTTCAAATAGAGCAAATCACCTTTTGAAAGTAACTTGAAGCTTCAAATAAAGATTGTTTCGTTTACACCGTTATACCTGTAGGTGGCGACAAGTGACTTAAAACAATTATTTGTCATTGAATCATTCATTCAAGACATTGTTCAAAAACCCTGATTCATCCAGTATCGAAACAAGTGAAGTCTTTATGTGTAAATCATTGAATCACTCGATTTAAAAAAAAAAGAATGAATTCAAATTAATTAAATAGACTGCAGTAATTAACATTTTGTCATAATCTCTAGTAAATGGCATGTTATTTTGGAGGGTTTTTTTTTGTGTGTGCAGAATCGTGGAAGAATTCTGATCTCTATTTGAAACAACAACAAAAAAATCATCAATCTCAATTTATCCATAATCATGCAGCTCTAGTTTGAAATCATTAAAGGAGTTCAATTTGTAATTTTTGTCTGTTGTCACATAACGCTATCCACCTTATTTTTAACGCAAGAACGGTCACAGCAATTTGTAACTTGAATGTGCGAGGCTTTTGGTGTCATTTGCTTCCAGTTATTTTAGCTGTACAAAACAGTTTATTATGCTGCTTTATATAGCAAACTGGTGTTTATCATAACATTTTAATTCTTTATCATAAACACACTGGTTTGTAGCACAAGTTTTATGCACAAGTTAAATGGTAAATGTTTTCACTTTGCTATTTTTCAAGTTATTTATATATATATATCAGCTAATGAATCGGAAGTCTCGAACAATTACACAAAGTAGCTTACTTCCATGTTGCAAAATAAGGTGGCCTTAGAAGACTTGGTCAGGTAGATAACTTTCATAGCACTTTCTGAGTAAGTGAGATTGACAGTGATAAGAAATGAGAAAAATCGCTTACAGTTTGCCCTTTTCATACAGATACAGCACTCCTTCCTTGAAGTTGTGCATCTGGCAGAGCACCAGGGCCTTGTCAAACACAGTGTTGTCACTCCTCAGAAGCGACAGTGCTGCCTCCTGCAGGACCTTCTTCTTCTGTCACACAAAAGACAGAAAGATAGATGAGTTTCCTATATGCTTTCACTACAGCATGTGTACAATCAATCAGAACTGAATACTTTTTTCTAGGGATGCACTGATTCTGGCCAATGCAAATAATATTTTCATGCTATGGCTGATATTATAATTCCATGTTATCTAAATGAATTGAAAATGAACAGTAAACAAACACTAAAAAAGTCAAATTAGTAATTTTATATGCTACAAGAGAATTTAAACATATTACAATGTACAGTACGAAAAAAATCATTTTAAAGCTACAGTGTGTGATTTTTACCCCCATCTAGCGGTGAAAAGGTATATGACCATCCAGTGAATATTAGTTTCTGTTCCTCTCAATTTCGATTTCGTTTTAACTCCTACGGTGGCCAATGAAGTCCAAGATTAACATGGCTTCCAGTACGACCTCCTCGACACGGTGCCATCGAGTGTTAAAACGCGAAATGCGAAGCTTGATGTCCCTCTTTGGCTAAAGTACTTTTAAGATGGAGGGGCAACATGGCGACCGACATTAGAACCCCTCACCCGTATGTATTTTCAATGGCATATTATACACTCACGAGAATACTTTATTACTTGAACGAAGTAAATATACATGAATGAGCACATATATTTTTGAAAGAACTGTTTTTAGCTAAGAATAAACTAAAAAAAGTTACACAGTGTAGCTTTAAGAATTGCTAAAGATTGCATTTTTACATTTTAAACGAGTGTTAGATAATGGCAATGACCATCAAAATAAGTTAAATGAGCTTGCACAATTAAATATCCGATACAAGCCAAATTTATGCAAATAAATTTGACTATTGTGTAATATTAGCCAATATATTATGCAGAGGCGGACAGAGTACACAGCTTCATTACTTGAGTTAAAGTACAGATAACCCTTGCTAAATTTTACTCAAGTACAAGTAAAAGTACTACAGTCAGATGTCTACTTAAGTAAAAGTACTGAAGTACTTGTTTTCAAGAGTACAAGAGTACATTTTCTAAATATTGCATTACTACTGCCACAGTGCTTACATTTATGTACAGAAACGTCCTACATGGAGTTATGAAAAATGTTAATACCTTGGAGAATGTAAAAGGAATTGAAAGTAAAATCAAGTCATTTTCATCTTTTTACCATGTGGCTTTATTTAACATTTAAGAAAATGTCAGAAAATTTTTTTTTCCATTTTCTTTTCTTTTTAGAAGTAGTAACGGGTACTCACAGTTATGGATAGAAATGTAGTGGAGTAAAGAGTACAATATTTGCCTCTCAAATGTACTTGAGTAAAGTCATGAGTACTCCCCAAAAATGATACTCGAGTAAAGTACAGATCCCTCAAAATTTAGACTTGGTCAAATATTGTAAATGTAATAAAATGGTGCTGAGAGTACTGCACATACATTAGTTGCAAAAATCATTAGATATGTTTGCTAATTTTATAAGTAAACATTCAATTTGGGTGGTGATGAGTCAAATTCTTCAAAAATCTTTAGAGCTGCAGATGCCTTCTATAATAACATAATAAAATGAGGTATGTGTAGCAATTGTATAAAGCATGTTTTTACCCCTGGGTCCTGTTCATGTGCCCAGTCCTGTAGTCTGAGCTCTAGTAGAGTGTCATAAACTCCCTCGGGAGAAAACGGATCCACCTGAATCATGTGTTCCAGGAACGCTCGCAGCTCTCTTGGGTTATTGGCAAACACTGGGATGAACTCCTCTGGATTGGCCTGTCAAAAGAAAATTTTGAGATAAAAGGTCATCTGGTGTAACTTATTGTTCTACAGAATCTCTGATTATTTGCTATTGCTAATCTAAATGAATTACCTTGTTTTCCACAGGCCTATCCAGACTGTCCCGGTCGGTTGAGTCTTTGCTGGGGTGATAGTCGGTGCAGAGACGTTTTAAGAGGATAGTGGTGCTCTCAGGCACATGGTGCATTAGTGTTTTACCATAACGCTTCATATTACTCTCCGCCTGATCAAATGGCAACCTTCCTATGTAGCGCAAAGCCTCCTGATAGTTCTGAAAGTGTAACAAAAAAAAAGATTTTTCAGGCAAGAACAAGGCAGGGCTAATTTTTGGTGGAAAAAATTTCAAAGTATTGGCTTGCAGGTACATAAACTCACTGAAAAGCATTAGTTATGTGTCATAATTCATATCATAGCCCAAAAAAATGCTGTATTCACCTTCAAATCCTCTAGCTGGATCTTCAAATACCATTCATGGTGCATGTGTCTTTCTGCCAGAAACACGGCGTGACTGTGATAACCGGCCTGACGTAACACCTTGATGGCGATTTCAACATCGAAATGCACCTCACTTTCATTGCTCTACATTCATAGGAGGGGTGCAGAGTATAAAAAGCATTGTTAGTGGTCAAGGCTTTTTTTTTCTTAAAGTCTAAATGCACATTCAGAGCAAAGGTTTCCAACATAAGTGATTTTTTTCTACAGACCTTTATGAACTCTTCCAGCTTGGAGCTGTCCTTCAGTTTGGTGTAACAGTTCAGCAGTAGAGTAGTGTGGTCAGCGTTGGCCAAAGACTGCCTGTGGAGGGCCTGTAGGTACGCCGTCAGGTTATGTATCCTCTGTGCATCCAAAAACTTACGAATTACGTACGAGGGTTCGAGCTTCCCAATGGTGCTGAGAAAATCAGAAGGTCATGATGTAACCTTGAGAAACAGCTTTCTTTTTTACCGTTTTACATGAAATGTACAAGTAGAAATCTGAACTGCACACCTACCGAATGTACTGTTGAATGGCTCCATCGTGATCCCCTTTGGTATAGAGATGGTCTCCATAATGTCTAAATATCTCAGACAGACCATCATTGTCCAGGTGTTGACTTTTAGCCAAATTAATGGCCATCACAAACAGGTTCTTCTTAAACAGCATCTAAGTAACACAACACATATAAGCTTTGATTATAAATAAATATGTATCATGAAGGATAATATTATGGACAATAATAATTGTGAATAATATTGAATTGACAATAATAATCACATTTATTATAGTTTTGAATTGTACATTTAGTTTTTTTTATTTTCAATTTAGTTCAGTTTTTGTTTGATCTATATAATTGTTAGTATAGTTAGTTATAGTTGATTCTTTTTCAATATATTTCATTTGTATTTTAATTTAGTGTTTAAGGGCTGCCAGTAATGTGTGAACAAATAAAGTGTTTTCAACTTTGATAATAAGAAATGATTCTTGAGCAGCAAATCAGCATATTGGACTGAAGACTGGAGTAATGCAGAAAATTAAGCATTAGCATCAGAGAAATATAAATGACACTTTAAAATATTTATTAAAATACAAAACCTTTATTACCGTTAATGTATTTTTGATCAAAGAAATGCAGCTTCTTTCATTAACATAAAAAACCCAAACTTTTGCATGGTAGTGTATATAACATTTTACTACAGGTAACATTTGACTTCATTTTACTTCCTTTAATGATAATAACACTGTACTAACCTCTAGCTTGGTCTGTGTGTCTTTTTCTTGCAACATATACATTGTTTTATCCCTTGTTAGGACATAGAACGACCCCCATTCTGCCAGAACGTCAATGACATCATCAAACGCCGCACTGTAAGCGATGAACTTGTTGTCCAGGTCGTAAATGGTCAGGATGTGCTTTTCTGTAGGGGATGTCTGTCTGCTACCATAATCAGATCTGTACAAATGAAATGTAATAAATATGAATGCATATTAAAGTAAAAATCTTAAAAAAAGATAAAAATGAGTCTTACTTGCTAGGTGACTTGTTATTGTGCGTGAGCAGCAGCAGGTATCCTCTGTGCCACTGAGTTAGAAGCTTGTGCCCATCAAATGCGAAACAGGGTCCTCTCTCATCAGGCTGGTACAAATACACACAGTCCTCTCCAGCCACTATGAACTGTGAGTCCTGTGAGGGGTCTGTGAGCGCCGAGCAGCGCAGCGCACAGCCGTGAGTGTCCAGGTCTATACGAGGGTACTCTTTCACTGACAAAGTGTAACACTGTCAACGTAAAAATATTCCTGCATTCAGTTCTGTATAAATTTACATGTGCTTTCATTACAAAGACAGGATATAACATTCCATACAACTAAAACGTACCTGCACTTTTTCTAAAGTGGCGACAAACAGGTGTGTGACTTTGCCGGCCTGTCGGAAAGCCAGGCCTGTGATTGGACAGCTGCCCTCATGAAGGCTAAGGGTTTTACTGTGTCTGTCTCTGGTGATGTCACCCTTTGTCAGCACAACACTGCCATCTGTAAAACCTGAGCATTTAACACAGATATTAAAATCAACATAAAATCTAATTTGGTATTTGGGAATGTATGCCCACTTTTCACAATCCAATCAATTATTGATGGATAAACTCCCAACCAACACTTTTCCTTACTATATTTTCTGTTTCACTCTGAAATGCATCATATTACAGAAAGAAATTTTAATTTTAATCATTGAAATGATTCACATATTCGAAGGGATTTCAAGTTATATTTACATAGTTTTATAAAACCAAAATCAAATAAATGCAACTATTATTAATTAGTAAACAATTGTTTACTTTTCCAACATTAAAGTGCAGTAATTAATTTGCTTCATTATTAGCTGCCCTCTAAAATCAACTTTTTTTCAAACAGTATAATACAAATACTCAGTTCAATTCATTTTTAATGAAAGAAACGTGGACTAACAATTGTGATGTGTTATTTTAGTATAATTGAGATACTATTATAGTTTTATTCATATTTAGATTTAGTAAGTAATTTTGCTCTTTTCAAAATGTCTATATAGTTTGTTTGTTTTTTATTTCAGATTTAGTTAATTAGTACATCAGATAATCTAGTACATCAAGTTAAACTAAATTAAAAGGAGAAATGTTACCTTTTTATTTCAAATAATGAAAATGGTTTTAGTTACTATAACAACTCTGATTTGTTATTAAACCCTGTTATTTAACCCTGATATGAAATTAAAAACTCCTACCTATAGCCATGAAATTAAGATTTTCATGTACACTGAGACAAGACACTTCAGTGGGTTTGTTTCCAGGTATGGCAGGGAATATCCGGGTACACAGAGGACTGCCACTGTCCTTCTTATCAAGGTTCCACACCTTCACCTGATGAACAGACACATACACACACAGTCTAAATCAGCTTACATTTCAAAAGCACACAGAGACCAGCACTTGCATTGACATGCAGCTTCAGCAGCTGCAGACACCTGTGGTGAATCTTACCAGAGGATTGATGCCATGCTCATCCTGACCCACTGACACCAGGATGTTGTGTTGTTTCAGCTGGTACAGGTGTGTCACGCGCAGTTTATACGCCTGAAAGCTGGACAGCTGCAGGGAGCGGGTCAAAAACCAGATCTGTCCATCCATATGTGCAATACATGAGTTAAAGAAAACACGCACATATGGCATACCAGAAATCGCCATAATCAGCTAGAAAGTGTTGGACTTATTAATAAATTCAAGGAAACACGTACGTCAAACATAAGCGATTACCCGTTTTACAAAGCAGAGTTGCCACAGCCTAAATGATACGATGACTTAGACAACTATAATTATGAAATGCACTTGGTATTATTGTTTAACAGTACCATAATTGCTAGCTAGCCACAAGAATGACTTCAGCATTATAAGGATATCTCCGAGCACAATGTGTCCTCGACCTGAATCACAGGCTGATATACCCATCGGTAGTTGGAAATTTTTTCCATTTTCACTCGGATCTTTCACCGTTTCTTTATCGAAAAACACAAATCGCCTCCACTGTAAGAACGCTGCCATTTTCCAAGCAGTTCTTGTTTAGCAAAATCATGTGACTCACATCACGGTCATGTGACTTGTGTCAGGATATTTTTGTTTCTGTTATTTATCTGTATTCGCACCTTTTACAGTCTGAAAAAAAATGAAAATGAAATAATTTATGTTTTTTAAACCAGAGTACACACAAAACAGAATTACATATGTGATTTAAGTGGGCTCTTTTGAAAGTTAGGATAAAAAACGACTCAAAGACGTAACAAAAAGTTCCGTGCCGTGAATGAACCGTTCAGTGAATGAACCGTTCTTCTTTTAAATTTTATTGGCGGTTTTGGAAAGAACCGTTCTTTTGATTGGGATCTTTTCAGTTAATCGTATGAACAATTCGTGAACAAATCCGGTTCTTGGGTCAATAAAGCATGAATGAGCCGGTTTAACAATTCATCTCGTTGAACCGAGAACCGTCCCTTTCTTATCGTGATGGGGCTAAAACTCAGTGTCCACATGTTACAAGCAAAACGCACATACTAGGTTTAATACATGTCATTTTATCTGTATCTTAATTGGAACGTAATAAACCGAAATATGTCCTATAGCTCTATTGGACCGTTTTACAACATTTAATATAAGCAACGAATGAAACGAATCGGTGTTATGTATCTTTAAAAGGAAATGTTCAAAATAAAAAAAAATTCTCGGAAATGATTCGGACTCCCATCGCTAGCACCAAAAACTACAAACTGTCGCACAGATCGCACAGTCGTTGAGTTGTCCCAGAGTCTCTATGGCTCTGAGTTGTCCTATTTAACGTGGACCAATCAGATCTATGCTTACTTACACGACTAACCACTCGCATGCACTGGTTGGCACGTGGACCAATCAGCGCTCTCCATTCAAGCGAAAAGGGGTGGGACTTTCGATCATGGCGATCAGCGCTTCACTCGGCGAGCAGCGAGTTGTGTGGATCCAATGAGATCACGCCGCGTTCCGGGCCCAATGTGTTAGAACAAGCCGGTGATTGCAAGAGCAAAATCAAGCAAGCGAGGTGGTCTGGTCAGAAAGCATTGCTGGCTAATGCGATCATATTGTCATCTGTAAGGAATTAGATATTACGGATCAACACAGGAAACTTTTGGTTCAAAATTAGGGCAGGATAAGCGTTTCTAAATATTGTTGTTCAGGTGTCAAGAGAGATTTATCAGTCAACAAGAATCAATATAAAACTTGATCTGGCAGAAGGTAAGTGCCATGCCTTCACTTTCTTTGTTGGAAATGTTTGTGATCAACTGGGTGGTTGCATGTGTTCATAGTCTACTATGTTACATTTAGCAGGTCATCAGCTGCGTTTACTTATGTTTGAGCCTTTTGAAAAGAAGAAGGTTTAATGGTAACTGCACAATATCAAGCAGTGCAATGACAGTATCTGATGGTGTGTTAGGAGGACACCTTTAGGTCACTGGATGGAGTTTTTCGGTTCCTTGCCACTGTTGCCTTTGGCTTGCTCAGTTGGGGATATTCAAATTAATTAACCAATCATACCATTGATCAGCTCTACCAAACTTGGATGTCTTTTTTTCCCCAGTAATAAACAAACATTAAGTTGTTTTGATTGATACTGTGAAGCAGTATATATAAATATATTTGACTTGACTTGACAGTTTGACATGATGCTTAGCACCATAAGGATCAGACAGCCTCAATAAGGCTTACGTCACACAGCCTGTGCAACTAGAAGTTTCCTCTTTGCATTTTTGAATCAGTATTTAAAATAGCCAATCGAGAGAGAACTGTGTTGTAAAAATGATGTAACCAACCATAATGTAAAAAAAAAAAACTTTTAGAACATATTAAGTAATGTTCCCATGGTATTCTGTATGCACCTGGGCCCCTAGTGTCTCTTTATTAAGCAGGAAAGCTCTACAAAAGTGGTTTCCAATGTTGTTCCTGGAGACCCCTCAAAACATTTCAGGTTTTGTGGTTCTCTACTACAGAGAGAACTACTATTGGTTGAATCAGGTGTGTTTGATTAGGATGACATCCAAAATGTACTGCTGGGGGCCTCCAGGAACAGGTTTAGAGCCACTGCTCTACACTACAGTATTGAGATCCATGTGCTCTCAGGCTGTCTCAGACTTGTGGGTGGGATCCCATCAAATCCATACCTGTCACTGGCTGACTGTTTCCACCTACACAACGATCCATTGGCGCTTGGGCAGTTTTTCATATCAGGGTCGTGATGCAATACTGTCCAACTTGTGTGCTTTTGATATACTTTCTGGTTTATGGTACAGACCTGTCACAGGTGCAGTTGTCTTTTTAGCTTAATTTTAACTGAATGCTTTAAACCAGTTTTTGAATCTTCTCTGCAGGTCACAATGAGGGAAAGGCTGTCATTATGGGCTGTTTTTTGCCTAATAGTAGCATTCCTGCCTTCTCAAACAGGTAAGCACCATAAAAAATTATGGTTATATTCTTATATTTGCTGTACGTTTCTTTAAAGACCTGTTCAAACCAAGAACGATAACTATAAAGCTAACTATAACGATATCTATATTATTGTCCACACTAGTGCACAGAATCGTTCGGTTTATTTTATGCTTGTGCTGTAGTTATGCCATCCGCCACTTTAAATGCTCAAGCTCTAAAAGAAATTCACCCAAAAATGAAAATTCTGTCATTAATTACTCATTTCATTAAAAAATCTGTAAGACTTTCGATTATCTTCGTAACACAAATGAAGATGTTTTTTTCAGAGGCTTTCTGTCCCTCCATTGACCGCTAAGTAACAACCACTTTGACGCTTCAAAAAGTTCTCAGAGATCGTAAAAATAATCCATATTAATTGAGTGGACTAGTCCAAATTTGATTGCCTTATGATGAACATGATTTTTGGCTTTTATTCACATATAAACATTCATCAACTAACTGAATTTATTTAAACGGAAGCTCAAGCATGATTGTTTGAAGTGCGAGAACGAATAAGTTTAATTCTTGTATTCTTGTGTGTTACGCATCACATTTGAGCTTCAGCAAGAACCATCAGGTTTTTTCTCACGTGTCAAGCAGGTTCGCTTGAGCTTCTGTTTATGTACGCTGATGAATGTTTATAATGTGAATAAAAGACTCAATTCAATCTGTTCATCGTATAAAGCGATCGAGTCTCTTCAGAAAATGTGGACTAAACCGCTTAATTCAAATGGATTAGTTTTATCTCATTATGAACTTTTTGAAGCGTCAAAGTGGTTGTCGTGTAGCTGTCTATGGAGGGACCGAAATGTCTTAGATTTCATCAAAAAGACCTTTATTTGTGTTTTGACAATGAACGAAAGTCTTGCGGGTTTGGAATGACTTAAGGGTGAGTAATTAATGACAATTAAAATTTTTAGGTGAACTATCCCTTTAAAAAGCAGGATGAATTATTTTACACTTAAAACAATTCTTAAAACTAGGCCTATATCTTTATCGTTTTAGTTGTGTTTATCGTCTTTGGTGTGAACATGCCTTGAATCTATCAAGATGCATATAAACATGCATTTTTATTGATCTATTATGGGTTTCTTTACTTATCCCTGATCAGAATTTCAGCTCTCTGATATTTTTGTGTTGCAGAATCCGTGGCTGTGATGTCTGTGGACTTGGGCAGTGAATGGATGAAAGTTGCTATAGTGAAACCCGGTGTGCCAATGGAGATTGTATTAAACAAGTATGTTTTGGAACAGAGTGAAACTTTTTGCACCAAAATCAACAGATCTTGTCAAGTGATTTAGATTTATTAGTTTCAGACAGCAGTTTACTCCGTTGTGACATTTAGCTTCTTTGTGCAGGGAGTCCCGGCGGAAAACACCAGTCGCTGTGTGCTTAAAGGAAAACGAGAGGCTTTTTGGAGACAGTGCTTTAGGAGTGGTGAGTCTTTGTACTCCATAATACCTTCTGTAAAAGTCAACATGAAGTGGCGGTTGCAATGTATTTAATATAACTTATAATGTGACACTTAAAATTTAAACATGAAATTCAATAAGAAAACAATGTAGGGTGTTCCTTGATGGTAATTCTGGTATGAAATGTCCACTTTAAATTCCTGATTTATAAAATAATTTTCACCACCATGCCCTTCTTTTGATGTCAGCTAGGAAGAAAAGTTATTGCGTATAAACGGTTTAACTTATTTTTTTAAAGATTACATTGATAAACATAACGTGCATATACACTACCATTTAAAAGTTTGGGGTCTGTAAGATTTGTAATGTTTATGATGCTCATCAAGGCTGCATTTATTTGATCACAAATACAGTGAAAACATTAATATTGTGAAATATGATTACAATTTGAAAACTTATTTCTGTTATAATATATAATGCAATGGAATTTATTCCTGTCAATTTTCAGCATTATACTCCAGTCTTCAGTCACATCATCCTTCAGAAGTCATTCTAATATGTTGATTTGATGCTCAAGAAAAATGTATTATTGATGTTGAAAACTTCCTGGATTTCAAAAGAACAGCATTTATTTGAGATCAAAATATTTTGTAAAATAAGTGTCTTTACTGTCACTAAATAGAAGTATCAATTTCTTAAAAAAAAAAAAATAAAAAATAAAAAAATATCCTGACCCCGAACTTTTGAACGAGAGTGCATGACTCAAAATAAGACCAGGAACAACAGGCCAGTAAATAGTCCATTTTTAATACGTTGATTAAAAAAAATCCCTTCACATTTTCTTAATCTCTAAAACCTTGTTGCATTTGTGACCAGCTTTGACTCTAGCATACTTGAATCATGACAGGCTGTGAAGAACCCCAAGGTGGTTTACAGATTCCTCCAGAGCATTTTGGGAAAGACGGCAGACAACCCACAGGTGGTGCAGTATCTGAAACACTTCCCTGAGCACCAGCTGGAGAGAGATGAGAAAAGAGGAACCGTTTATTTCAAATTCTCAGAGTAAGTATTGAAACACTTGCTTGGTGCGTTAGCTGTTACCAATGGGTTTTATATAATTTCTGGGAATATTTTTTCATCTAGAGAGATGCAGTATACTCCAGAGGAGCTTTTGGGCATGATGTTGAACTACTCTCGGGTTCTGGCTCAAGACTTTGCAGGTTTGATAATGAGTGTTTCGAATAGTTCAGCTGTCTTGGTTTTTGCAGGTTAGGATATTTGACCAGACTGATTGATTTTATTTGTTTTTCTCTTAACAGAGCAGCCCATAAAAGATGCAGTGATCACAGTGCCAGCCTATTTTAATCAGGCAGAACGCAGGGCTGTCTTGCAGGCTGCCCAAATAGCAGGTCTAAAGGTCCTTCAGCTTATCAATGATAATACTGCTGTGGCTTTGAACTATGGAGTATTCCGGAGAAAAGACATCAATTCGACTGCACAGGTATTACTGAGAAGATTTAAGTGAATTTTATTTATTTGGTTAACAAAGGATGTGAGTGTGTGGGCGGGACTATCTGTTTGGCCAGCCAATAGCAAACTGGGAAACCAGAAATAATGATTTTGGTGACACTTGTGATATAGAAGAAATTGAAGGAATAGTTAACTTAAAAATAAAAATTCTGTCGTCATTTACTCACCCTAAAGTTGTTTCAAACCTGTATGAATTACTTTCTTCTGTTGAACACAAAAGAAGATATTTTGAAGAATTGTGGGAACCAAACAGTTGATGTACCCCTTTGACTTTTACAGTATTTATTTTTTTCCTACTATGAAAGTCAATGGGGTACATCAACTGTTTGGTTACCAACATTCTTCAAAATATCATCTTTTGTGTTCAGCTGAAGAATGAAATTCATACAGGTTTGAAACAACTTGAGGGTGAGTAAATGATGGCAGGATTTTCACTTAAGTGAACTATCCCTTTAAGTGGGATTTATGACAGATTTTTGATATTAACTTTTCTTTTCTGTGTATTATAGAATGTCTTGTTTTATGATATGGGATCGGGCAGCACAACAGCCACGATTGTCACATATCAGACAATAAAGACCAAAGAATCTGGCACTCAGCCACAGCTTCAGATCCGTGGTGTTGGGTTAGTCATGGTTGTCATGTTTTGGCCTCATTTGTTGGCCACTTCGGTACATTTCATGTGTATGTATTACGCAAACATCTGACTATCACTTTTTTATATTCAGTTTTGATAGAACACTCGGTGGCTTTGAGATTGAGCTGAGGCTCAGAGATCATCTCGCCAAGCTCTTCAACGAACAGAAGAAATCAAAGAAGGACGTGAGGGAGAATCTGCGCGCCATGGCCAAACTCCTTAAAGAGGCTCAGAGACTCAAGACTGTGCTGAGTGCCAATGCTGATCATACAGCACAGGTACTGACATTGTTGATCTTTTCTTTTTTTACACAATGTTTGTTTAGTCAAAATACAATTATCAATTTGCAAAAAGAAACTGCATTAAAATAAATTTTTCTAAATACTTGGTATTGATCTTATTGTGGATGATTCATCCATGAATGTTATTTTTTTCGAACCTTCTTATTTTTCATTAAAAAATATCATAACTGGATCTTCCGATGAGATAAGACTTATCTCTTGTGATTCCGGACGACTTCTGTCAACCCACCCCTTTCTTCCAATCAACTGTAACCTTACATTCAGATCTGCCTCAATTTTTGAGTGCAACACCCAAAATTCAATCAACCGATGGATAGAACCAAGGTCATGACCTATTGTTTTCTTTCTTTTTTTTTTGAAAATCCATTTCACATCGATGGCCATCACAAGAAGAAAAATCTGTCACTGCTTCCAATTCATCGTGACTAACTCTGTGGAAACATTTCTAGGTCACTATTCAAATGTAAGCAAATTTGTGACATTGGCCATGTGAACTTGGATGTTCTTGCTTCCACTGAAGCTTTGGATAGTTCTCAAATGCTGAATCACGTGATCATCAGGAGTTCGTGCAGCTCGAGGTCTGCTGTCATTAAAACATGAGCAACAAGCCAAATACTAAGACATTTTTCAAATATATTAATTTTTTCAATTTAACTTTGACTCAAATTGTTATGAGGATAACCTAATTTGTAATAAATAAGAGTAATGCAAAATAGGAAACGGGTCACTTTTTTTTGGGACCACACTGGGACAATTTGGTCTTGGTTAAATGGGTATTATCAAATGATGTCTTTTTCCTTGACTCTGTGAGATTTGTTATACATTCATTATATGTATATTAGACTTGTTACTTGTACAGTTTTAACCTAACTCTGTGTTGTGAAAGACGATTTAGTAACATCTTGATTTTCTTCTTTCTTCAGATTGAAGGTTTGATGGACGACATTGACTTCAAGGCAAAAGTGACTCGCTCTGAGTTTGAAGCCCTCTGTGAGGATCTGTTTGACAGAGTACCAGGACCTGTGAAGGAAGCTTTAGCTGCTTCTGAGATGAACATGGTGAGGAGCTAAATATCAAGGCATTGACTTTATACATGTTTTCTGCATAGCTATGATTAAAAAAATAATCTGAAATATCTATCTTATCCAATAGGATGAGATTGAACAGGTTATTCTGGTTGGAGGAGCCACCAGAGTGCCTAAAGTGCAGGATGTGCTGCTTAAAGCTGTGGGAAAGTATGTTTTTTTGTTTTTTTTTGCAGTTTTATTTCCTGTTTATTCTATTGTAGATACATTTGATTGGCTGTCAATGGATGCTATTTGAAGGTGGGTGGTGCAGTTATGACATCAACCAGCAGAGACAAACTTGTCTGTGCTAACCAGCCAAAACTTGACGCATTCGTGTGTACTAGTAGTTTAGGTTTGGTTCTTTCTTTGCACAAATTAAGAAACATTTAAAGGGTTGCACACCCTGATAAAGGTTTATTAGCCGCAACACGTTGGTGTGCGGTTTGTTGTAATCGTTTTTAAATTACTTAAGCCATGAACGAATAAAGGCCTTTAGTGCCTTGGTTTCATGTTTTTCAACATTTAATGGGTAAGTTCACCCAAAAATGTAAATTCTATCATCAATTACTGACCTAAAACTCTTGACGCTTCAAAATGTTCATAAAGAGATCATAAAGTCCATGAATCGAGTGTGTCTCTTCAGAAGACTTGGATTAAACCAATTGCTTTAATGAACTGTTTTAATTTAGGATTTTATTCAAATGAAAAATTGATCAGCAAATGTATGTAGATCACTCAAATATGGTAAACTCAAGCATTTGATGCACAAGAACCAATGAGGTTCCTTCTCGTGTGTCACGCCAGCACTTACAGGAAGTGATGAGCTTTTTTACACATCAAACAAGTACAGTTATGCTTCCGTTTTTCTTTTTATTTCTATGAATGTTTTGGAGCAGTAGAGTTTTGGTTGAATAGACTTTCAATGGAGGTACAGAAATCTCTCTGATTTCATTTAAAATATCTTCATTTGTGTTTCGAAGATGAGATGAAGTCTTATGGGTTGGGAACAACATGAGAGTTATTGATGACCATTTTCATTTTTGGGGGATTTAACCCTTTTAAAGAACATCTAATAAGATGGATTACACTTAGCATTGATTAACATTTTAAGTGAGTAGATGTTTTGATTGGTACAGTGCCAAATAATTGAGCTTTGTTTGTTCACTTTTTGTCTCCAGAGAGGAACTGAGCAAGAACATCAATGCAGATGAAGCTGCAGCGATGGGCGCCGTCTATCAGGCCGCTGCGCTCAGCAAAGCCTTCAAAGTCAAACCTTTCTTGGTACGAGATGCAGCCGTGTTTCCCATACAGGTGAGAGGGTGAAGACAAAGTCCTTGTGTTCTTTCCTAAAATTGGATTTGTTTTAGTTAGGGATGAGTAAAGACTGAGATTTTTAATTTAACAGATAAGTAGTGTGAAGTTTTATTTATCATGCTACAGTGCTTGTGCATTGAAGTTCTCAGATGTTTTCTGTTACTCTCTTTAGGTCGAGTTCAATCGTGAGACTGACGAAGAAGATGGCTTGAAGACCATGAAGCACAACAAGCGCATTCTGTTCCAGAGAATGGCCCCGTATCCCCAGAGGAAAGTCATCACTTTCAATCGTTACATGGATGACTTTGTCTTTTACATAAATTATGGAGACCTCAGCTTTCTCAGTGAACAGGACATGAAGTAAGACCCATTTTGTTCATTCCACTCATATTCTGTGTTTTATTTGTTTACAGTTTTTCAAAACTATCAGAAAATAGAACTTCTGAATCAAACCTCAGTGTCTGTCTCTTTCTAAGAATATTTGGCTCTCAGAATCTGACAACAGTGAAACTGTCTGGAGTGGGCAGCAGCTTTAAGAAGCATTCAGATGCTGAATCTAAGGGCATCAAGGCCCATTTCAACATGGATGAAAGCGGGGTGTTAATTCTGGACCGGGTTAGTACTGCATTTTAGATTGCATAATAAAACGTGACACTAGTGGTAGTTTTTTTTCACTGTTACAATGCAATTGTACTATTCCAGTAGATGCTTGATTAGCCAGAAGATCCTTGATTTTTCAGGTGGAGTCAGTGTTTGAGACCATTGTGGAGGAGAAAGAGGAGTCAACGCTCACAAGTTAGTTTTGTCTTAATAAAAAAAAGTGTATGATTTTGTGTATATTGTTGTTTGTTGGACTAAAGAAGACTTTTCAAAAGCATTAGAACATCTCACATTGCAAACTGCCTTATCATAGATCAAAGTCTCTCATCAAGGCTGCATTTATTTGATGAAAAGTACAGTAAAATGGCAATATGTTGAAATATTACAATTTAAATAAAATGTAATTGTAATGTGTATTTTATTACAATTACCTTTTTAAAGTATATTCAAAAACAGTTCTAAGTGTATTAAAAAAAACAAAGAACTGAAATAAATAAAAAATAAAATACTATGTTACACACACATATATTTATATTTTATTAGTTAATTTTTTTTTAAGTGGAAAAGATATGGAAGTTTTTCTGCTTCACTTGTTTAATTTCTTCCCCCCAGAGCTTGGAAACACCATTTCTAGCCTGTTTGGCGGTGGCAGCTCAGAGCCAAGTGCAAACGTGTCAGAACCGGTTACGGTAAATCTGCTTAATGCCTGTTTCCATACAAGACAGACATTTTCTTAAACTTGAGCTCAACATTTCGCTTTTTCATAATGGTCCAGGATGAAGAAGAAGTGACTCCGGAGGCTGGGAAAGATCAGGAACAGTCAGACAAACAGGAAGAGACTGCCCAGGAGAAACCTGAGATGGAAGAGGGAAAAGAGGGAGATCCTCAGGCTGAAGAGCAGAAAGACGACAAAGAGGATAAAGCGGAAACTCAGGTGAGAGGATTGACAGTTAGGCTTTCAAGAGAATCAAATTCACTTGTTCTGCCCTGTTATTCTCAGGAGTCTTTTGACTTCCTCTCGTTTTCTATTGTACAGCATGCAATATTACAGCCTGCAGAAACCCCTGCCTATTTCCTTGAGCTATTATAGTTATCCTGATGTAAAATTTTTAGCTAATAATTCTTTTTATTATTACCCAATATGATACAAATTATGCTTTTAGAAGAAAAATATCTTTCTTATTGCCCATTGAAATGGTATTTTGCATTATTATTAATATATTATTATAGTAATACAATTATTATTAACATTGGGATTAAAACATTAATAATATTTTTATATTAATTACAAAGGGATTATTTTGCTAAATATTAGGGACAGGGTTCCCACAGTCCCATAAAACCTGAAAATATTAGGGAATTTTTGGGGAAAGTCATTACAATTTCTATAGGAAATCATTTTAAGATCTACATTTTTATTTATTTTTTGCTACAAATTATATTTTATGGGTGCAGAATCAGTGATTTTAATTGTTTTAAAAAAAATCCTTATAAATTATGGAAATTCAATGTGAGAGCCCTATAGAGACATTGTGCAATATACAAATCTCTTGTCTCTAATGATTATAGTGAGTGATTCAAATGTTCACGTTTCTTTTTGTGACGGCTACAAATTTAAATAATCAAAGGTCAGACTATAATCATTAAATTTCAGTTTCAACCATGTATTATATTGCAGTTTCGTATAAAATCACCAGCCATTGGCGAGTAGTTCCATGTGATTTACTTTTGGAATCTGTCTAGAACTGAACTCTGACATTCATCACGCAGGGAGAGACTGAAGCAGAGAAAGCTGAAAAGCCTGAAGAGAAATCAAATGGTGAGAAAGCAGAAGAGGAGGCAGACAAGAAACCCAAACCACAGAAAAAGAGCAAAATATCAGAAGACATCACAGTGGAGCTCGAGGTGAACGATGTTCTCATTCCCAGCACAGAGGACCTTGAAGTATCCAAAAAGAAGTAAGTGTCTCTTGTTTCTAAGAATTAATTAACGGAGAATGAATTAACAGAGTGGGAAATGGGACAGACTGCAGTAACTGAAGAATCTCTAAAGAATTACCATGTGTTCCTCCCTCATATCAGGCTGCAGGACCTCACTGACCGCGATTTGGAGAAGCAGGAGAGAGAAAAGACCCTGAACAGCCTGGAGGCTTTTATCTTTGAGACGCAGGTATAATGAATCTCTCTGCAGGCCTTCCCAGTGTTTGAGCAGTGACTCATAGATCCAGTGGCGTGACCATGACGGAACTGTCTTTTTCCAAGTCTAAAAAGCTTTATTTGCAGAGCTTGAGGAGAAAACTGTACTGGGCTTAAGGCTTTTTGATGGAGCATTGTGGAAAATGTTTTTTACAGCAAAATAGTTTAATTTCTAAGTCAACTATTTCTTTGAATTTACAAAACATCTAGTTAATTTTTTTTCTCTCTCTCCGTCTAGGATAAGCTGTATCAGGATGAGTATCTGGCTGTGGTGACGGAGGACGAGAAGGAGCAGATCACAGGCAAGTTGAGCGAGGCCTCTAACTGGATGGATGAGGAAGGATATTCCGCTGGTACAAAGGAGCTGAAGGAAAAGCTGTCTGAACTGAGAAAGCTTTGTAAAGCCATGTTCTTCAGAGTGGAGGAGAGGAAGAAATGGCCCGACAGACTGGCAGCTCTCAACAGCATGCTCAACCACTCCACCATCTTCCTCAAGTGAGTGAGAGCTGCATAATATTTTTTTTTTCTTTTTTTAAATGTAAGAATGGTATTTTCAAAGAACATATTTATTTTTAAAAATCTAAATATTTATTTAAAATGTGAATAAAATAATGTACTTTTAGAAAATAAACATTTTTTAAATTCTTTAAATAATTACTACATTACATAATGTATTTTTAGTAATATACATACATGTATATTTAAATATATAAAAGAAATTGAAAAATATTTACGTGTATATTTTTATTAAATTATATTTGTTAAATTTAATTCATTTAAAAAAATCGAAATATTTAAATTAAATTAATTATAAATATATATATATCATGTGTATTTAATGTATATTTAGATAAACTTATATTTATTATTTAAAATATATATTTTTTTTTACATAAATTCTTTTAAATTTTAAAATTATTTTTTAAATTATTTTAAATATATAAATTTGCTTAAATGTAAACACTTACAAAAAATAATATATAATAATTTAGATATTTAAACTTTATTTAATTTATTTTTTGGGAAGAGTCCTCGGACTCTTGTGTGCAGTTGAGTTCAGTCAGCAACCTGTTCAAATAAAAGAAAACAATTTTGTAACTTGCATGGCCCTTTGTTCACAGGAGTGCTAGACTGATTCCTGAGGGTGACCAGATCTTCACAGAGGTTGAACTGAAGACACTAGAGAGGGTCATCAATGAGACAATGGTATGTAATAGCTTTATTTCCCTCTCTCATTCCCATTGATTTCATCATTCCCTCGACTTCAAGTGAATTCCGCTCCGTAAACCCTTTGGATGCACTACAAATTTTGATTTTTGTTTTTATTGCAGACATGGAAGAATGAGACTGTTGCTGAACAGGAGAAATTGTCCCCAACTGAGAAACCTGTTCTTCTCTCAAAGGACATTGAAGCTAAGCTGACCCTATTAGACAGGGAGGTCAACTACCTGCTGAACAAAGCAAAGTTTGCCAAACCGAAACCTAAAGATAAGTCTAAAGACAAGAACAACACCTCCACAGAGAACAACAAAGCTAACAGCACAGAAGATGCGGAGAAGGTTATTCCTCCCAACAGCGATGATGGTGAGACACCTTTTTATTTTGGCATACATTTATTTTGAAAATTAGATAACCACTTTTTTTTCTGTTAATGTGGAGTAAATCTGGTGTTTAAATTGTGCTTTTAGCTGAAAAGGTGAAGCCAGCAGAGGAGCCTCCAACTGAAGAAAAAGAGGAAGAAACCATACCTGAACTAAATCCAGCGGAAAAAACGGATGATACAGGTAATTCTCAGTCCACTAACTAGAGCTGCATGATAAATTGCTAAAAGATTGCGATCTTGATTCATACACCCTCACAATCTTATTTCTAAATGACAATGATTCAGCTAGATGTCTATTAAACCTCTGACAAGTACGATCACAGTGAATATTCAAATCTGTGTTGGCGCTGCTGCTGACCCAGATAGTGTTGGTATGAAACGGCTTCACAAACAGTCTAACACAGAAATAACAAAACTGTGGTTGAAAAGACTAATTCAAATGATCACCCAAGTTCTGGAAAATAAGTTTCAGATGAAAAGAATGTATGGTAGCGATCCAAAGAGTAAATTTTGAAAGTAACTTGATTCTTTAAATTACATTGAACATACACTTGTCACTCAACACCTAGTGGCCTAACAATGTCATTGTCATTTAATCATTTCAAGAGATTAAACGAAATTGTGATTCTCAATTTATCCAAAATTGTGCAGCACTATTACTAAACCATCAGTGTACATGCTAAATCATTTCAAAATGCTACACATGCTCTGACCTAAAATAACTGGATCTATAGGTTTAGTATATTTATGTAAATGTAGTAGTTCGTTGTATGCTAATATGCAGATATACTAATACGTGTTTTGTTTTTTTTGTTTTTTGTTTTTTTTTGCAGAATCAGCAGAGAGCAGTAAATCAGAAAACCATGTAGGGGATGAATTATAACATCTGGAGTTCTTAAAGGTTTTTTTTTTATTATTATTTATTGATGACTTCATTGGGTGGTTCAAAAAATTTCTGCCCCACCCCTCAACAAATTGGAACAGTTTAAAAATGACAGTGTACATTTTCATAGTTCATGTTCAGTGACCCTGAGCCAAAAGAAAATGCCCAACCCAACTCATGGCTGTGTGCTCCTTCCATTCACATTTAATTTAGCTTCTTAATCCATGAATTATTAATCTTCTCCCTCTCAGAAACATGACCCCCCCCCCCCCCATCTGTTTTGGAAATGGAAAAATGGCATTCTTGACCAAAGCGAACACACTATCCTTTTTATTATATGTAGGCTACATGGGAGTCATTTATGCAGCTCAGCTGAAAATGGTAATTTGTCATGCCCTCTGACTCAAGACACCTTTGCGTCCAGATATTGAGGAAATGTGAAGTTCCTGCTGAATTGTCTTGCTTAATTGTCTCATTGTGTTCGTTTTTGCTAGTTTAACTTTTTCTGTGTAGCCCATTCCCAAAACAATCCGTTCATACCTGTGAGCATCTATGCCAAACATCTCCTGTATTTATGGACTTGAGTAGGATTAGTCTGCTGCACTGACATCAAAGGTATTTCACTTGGCTGAAAGTGGAAATTTTTTCATTTTTTTTTGCTTTCATGTCTTCGCTGGTTTTGTCATTCACATGTTTTCATGTGCAAGTCTATGTGGAGAGGGAAAATACGTGGAAAAGGGAGAAGATTGTTTCTAAAAATGTTAATAAAATCTCTTTTTTTTTAAAGTTCTCTGCACATTGTGTAATCTTATTGTTTTTGTCATAATATTTATATAATATGTAATGCATTATAATCCATTAAAGGGATAGTTCACCCAAAAATGACAATTGTCATTTACTTGCCCTCAAGTTGTTCCAGACCTGTATGTATTTCTGCCTTCTGCTGAACACAAGAGAAGATATTCTGAAGAATATGGGTAATCAAACAGTTGATGGCCCCCATTAACTATTTGAATATTTTTTTTTCTTCTCCATACTCTGGAAGTCAATGGCTTCCGTCAACTGTTTGGTTACCCATATTGTTCAGAATATCTTCTTTTGTGTTCAGCAGAAGACAGAAATTCATACAGGCTTGGAACAACCTGAGGATTTAAATTATGACAATTTTAATTTTTGTATGAACTTGCCTTAAACGCATATGATTTCAGATTCTGATCTGATCTCAGATCTTATTCTAAATGTAGTTACATGAGTCCATGAAAGCCAGTGTTTACAACTGTAACTTAAAATTTATTAGTTTTGCTTTAATCAGACATAAAATTACAACAACATTAGCGAAATACTTTTTTACAAGAATGCCCTCACAAAGAAAACCCAAAAATGCATATATAAATGAAATATAGTTAATACCTAAATTAAACTTGGCATGCAAAAAAAAGTATGTTGAATCTAAACCATTCAGGAGACTTTTAGTGTAAGCCACAGATCTATTTATAATATTGGTTTGGTGAGATTTTCTTATTGCGACATCTACTCATCATCCCATTCCTATCCTCTTGAACTACAGGTCAGTGCAGAAGCCATTTCTAGAGTGTCTATGCGAACAGCTTTAACTGTGGCAAGCGAACCCTGCCAGAGTACAGAAATGGGATCTCTGTTTGAGAGATGTCAGTGAAAAAGGGTGGATTTGTCCATTTTGAACTTGTCCCTGCGGATCTTGTAGACCAGCACAGCCAGCATGATGATGCACAGCGCTCCGAATACCCCCGCTGCCACAGAGATGCCCACCACTGCCTCCGCTGACTTCTCATCCTGAGACGCTGCACAAACATCAGAAAGACTAACTGACCTGAGCAAAAGCACACAACTAACAGAAGGTTGAATTAAATCTCTAATTAAAATTTCGGTATCACTTTATATTGGGTGTCTTCTATTACTTTGTATTATGTATTTGTGTTCATGTTGTTTTGCAAAATACTTGCGGCTGTTGTGGTGGGATACGGGTAAGGTTATGGATCGGTTTGGTGGTATGGTTAGGTTTAAGAGTGGTGTAAGGGAAGGATATATGCAGTTTTTTTTATTTATATATAGATATAGATGTAAAGTACAAAAAAAGTGCATTGTACCAAAATCATTTAAATCTGAGTACATGGTGGTTAAAGACACTTAATATAAAGTGGGACCCATATTTCTTTTATAAATGTCAGAAAACATGCATACCTGCTGCAACAGGTGCAAATGGTTCTAAAAGGATCATAAAAAGAAAATTCAAATGAGTTCCAACACATGGTCAAAATACATAAAATAAAATCAATACATACATATCTTCAATTTATTCATGCATATTGCATTCATGTTATTGAACTGAATTGAACCAACATTGAACTGACTTGAGCCGAATAACGATTTTATTGTCCTCTGTAGAGCTGCTTATGGCTGAAGTGAACTCATTTCTTAAAGGTTGGGTAGGCAATTTTCAGAGAGGGTAGCAACAGCGAGCTAGCTTTGAAAGCGTAAGATCCCACCCTCCGTTCAGAGCATCTCCAAAACCATGCTTCCTTCAAAACGAGTACAGCAGGGAGCAAACAAAAGCGTCACGAGAGACGGCATTAAACTACCTCATGTCTCAAAGCACATAATATTACTAAATAATGAACATGAACAACTCCAAGACGGCATCTGAAAGTTGCGGCTGGTCGTCAGTTTGTGTGTAAATGTACATTTTTGATCAACGGTTTCCATTTATGATGTCATTTCTAGCAAGAGATTACTATTGTAGTCATTAAATATTCACTTAGTTTTCACCAAAGCTCGCTCTATTTTGCTGTAGATTATTAAGCCATTAGGCTGCCTCAGAAGTTTGTCTGAAATCAGTTCTGTGAAGTACCTTCGTGCGCAGATGCTGCCTGGGAAGTCATTGCCAGATAGGGCAGCGAGGCAAATGTCAGCTGCCTAAGTTTTCAGATGCAGCCAAATCGCCTACCCTGCCTTTAATTGATGAACTTCAGACAGTTATTGAACTGGACTGAACCAACAATTTAATATACAACAATTGTATAAAGCGCTATAAAAACAAAGGCGACTTGACTTGTATATTGAAATGATTTCTCTCCAACATCTGATTCCTCTTACCATCCACTTTGGTGATGATTGGTCCAGAGCTCACCGTAGCGACGTCACTCACTGAGGTTCCCTGAGCCGACTGGACTTCTCTCCTCTTCCTCGTTGTGCAATTCTGATGCATGTCATACAATACATTTGAATACACTTCAGTTAGATGATGGCGTATGTGGCCCTCTCTTGTGAATGACATATTTTGCTGGTGCACGTCGTTTCATACCTGCCGTAGGGATCTACAGAAAGAGCTCTCGCAGAGCCTGGTGGTACAGTGCAGATAAAAGGTCGAAACTGGCCTGTTTCTGTGGTCTATAAAGCGAAACGTCTCGAATGAGAAGCGCGCCACCTGCTGTTCTCCATTCACACCCATAATGGTTTGAAGATCATGGGTACATCTGAGAATGAGCGAAATAGGCTACTTACTATCAGAATACTGTTAGTTTTTTATTGGTTGCATATTAATCCTAATTTATTGATTCTCCGTAATATATATACACTCACCTAAAGGATTATTAGGAACACCTGTTCAATTTCTCATTAATGCAATTATCTAATCAACCAATCACATGGCAGTTGATTCAATACATTTAGGGGTGTGGTCATGGTCAAGACAATCTCCTGAACTCCAAACTGAATGCCAGAATGGGAAAGAAAGTTGATTTAAGCAATTTTGAGCGTGGCATGGTTGTTGGTGCCAGACTGGCCGGTCTGAGTATTTCACAATCTGCTCAGTTACTGGGATTTTCACGCACAACCATTTCTAGGGTTTACAAAGAATGGTGTGAAAAGTGAAAAACATCCAGTATGCGGCAGTCCTGTGGGTGAAAATGCCTTGTTGATGCTAGAGGTCAGAGGAGAATGGGCCGACTGATTCAAGCTGATAGAAGAGCAACTTTGACTGAAATAAACACTCGTTACAACCGAGGTATGCAGGAAAGCATTTGTGAAGCCACAACACGCACAGCCTTGAGGCGGATGGGCTACAACAGCAGAAGACCCCACCGGGTACCACTCATCTCCACTACAAATAGGAAAAAGAGGCTACAATTTGCAAGAACTCACCAAAATTGGACAGTTGAAGACTGGAAAAATGTTGCCTGGTCTGATGAGTCTCAATTTCTGTTGAGACATTCAGATGGTAGAGTAAGAATTTGGCGTAAACAGAATGAGAACATGGATCCATCATGCCTTGTTACCACTGTGCAGGCTGGTGGTGGTGGTGGTGTAATGGTGTGGGGGATGTTTTCTTGGCACACTTTAGGCCCCTTAGTGCCAATTGTGCATCGTTTAAATGCCACGGCCTACCTGAGCATTGTTTCTGACCATGTCCATCCCTTTACGGCCACCATGTACCCATCCTCTGATGGCTACTTCCAGCAGGATAATGCACCATGTCACAAAGCTCGAATCATTTCAAATTGGTTTCTTGAACATGACGATGAGTTCACTGTACTGTAAAAATGTTAAATGGTGGCGGTACAGAGCTGTAACTTATGCAATTTATATTATTAATATTGTCTGGTTTGTAAATTTGCTGTATGTTAACTGTATACTGACGGCAGCATGGGTGATGGCCCAAGACAAATTTCCCTCCGTGGGACAATAAAGTTTTTACTTACTTACTTACTTACTTACTTACTTACTTACTGTCCTAAAATGGCCCCCACAGTCACCAGATCTCAACCCAATAGAGCATCTTTGGGATGTGGTGGAACGGGAGCTTCGTGCCCTGGATGTGCATCCCACAAATCTCCATCAACTGCAAGATGCTATCCTATCAATATGGGCCAACATTTCTAAAGAATGCTTTCAGCACCTTGTTGAATCAATGCCACATAGAATTAAGGCAGTTCTGAAGGCGAAAGGGGGTCAAACACAGTGATTTCCATTACACGAGAGTAGATGTTAAAACGTCATGCTGATTTGTACTCGGCTTTCGCCAAGATAAGCAACACTAAGACGTAGCTTTACAGTAAACTATGCTTCACCCATTTACGCTTCTTTCCATATGGTGGTGTGACTCCCCTTCTGTCCGGCGTTAACGACTGCAGTGTACTTGGCGCGTCAGCACACACAACGGCTGCAACTATAGTGTGGTCTCCCTAGTGGACCAGTATTAGTATGGTGTTCCTAATAATCCTTTAGGTGAGTGTATATATATATTTTTTTTAAATTAACTATTTTCCACATTCACAATAATTTTTCGCGGAAGCCCTGAACCGCAACGTAAAATCTAGCTAGGCTACGAGTCAACATGCCACATAAAGTTTGGGTCAGAAGGATTGTGGTACCTACTCCAGCGGGGTCTTCGTGCTCGTCTAGGCGAGGTATATTTCGACTTTATTCTCGAAATATTTCAACTTTAATCTCGAAATGCTAGCATTTTCTTTTCTTTTTTTACGTTGCGGTTCAGGGCTTCCGTATTCTTCTCTCTTTTGACCTAATATATTTACCTGAAGAACCCTCTGAGATTTTAAGTTAATAATTTAACATCACATTCACAGTTCTCTGATATCAGTTCGTGATCACATGACATGCAGGTAATCAAATAAAATATTAACTTTTCGTAAGTGTTTAATTTTTATGTGTTTATTTGTGTATTTTAATTTGACTTTTTAAAGATTTAAGTATTATCTTTCCATCATGCCTGCAGTTCCCTGATGTAATGCAATGTTTGCACATCATGTTGTTGATAAAAAATACAATATAATTTCTTTCTTTTTTTATGTAAAATGTTTATATCAAGATTACATTCAAATTAATATGATAAACAAAAAGGTCAAAAGTAATTCAACTTTTATCAAAAAGTACTCATATTAAATGTTTAAAGTCAGATTAAAATTGTCATCATGTAATCAGTAACGGACTACAATTTGTAAGTATTACACAGGACTTGATATAATTGAGCTGTGGAATCACATTTAGATGCAAATTTGAATCTGAATCATCCTATTGGAACCATCTTTGCTTAATTTAATTTAAAATTAGATTGTCATTAGTTAAAATGTATAAATGAAAGAAATATTTAAGCCTTCACTTACCCGACGAACAGGTCAAATGATGTGCTGTTGCCTGGGTAAGGACTAGTGGTTGTATAGCATCGATCCAAAAGAACATTGAACCTTTATGGGGGTACATTTTAAAAAGTCATCTATCAACTTCTAAACTGAAGATTTATTATAATAATACTTTTTATATAATGGTTATACGATTTTCATTCCGGATAACATCAGGGCTATTTATAATTGTCCCTTCTCCCCTGGGCTCAATTTGTAACATATCATAGACCACCTTAAGATGGATAACATTATTCATAATCTAAAACTGAGCAAAGTACCTCTCTGTGAGATTAGTGGCTCGAACTTCCGCAAAAACCCTGGTCTTCAGCATGAGACCCGTTGGAGGAATGAAGAGACGAGTTGTATATGTGTAATCCTTTGAGTCAGTCCAAACAGACAGTTACGAACACATGCAGTTGGCTAATGTAATTGTCAATAAAGTGTTATGCTAAATGTCATTGCAAATCTAAGCCAATGGAACATATAATACCTCGAAAAGAGCCATGCTCAGAGTGCTGATGAAACTACCATTATTGTCCTTAATTGCCAGACTCACTCCAGATCTGCCCCAAAAACAGAACAACAGCGGTTTGTGTAACTCATCCTGAAATGTGTTCAATCTAAATTATATAATAAGACATACAGTGGATGCCAAAAGTCTGTGACCACTGAAAACTTTTATTTTGTTTGTTTTTTAATAAATTTTTCATTACAAATTCATAAAAGTAGACTTTTTTTGTGCAAGTTTGATACCAAAGAGCATCTTATGCTTCAATGAACATTTTAGAACATCTGACCTTTGTACAACATTCACATGGTCACAAAGTTGCTTATTTGATTAGTGACCTAGAAGTAGACACTAACCTAATTAGACCTGGTTTCACAGACAAGACTTAAGCCTAGTCCCACAGACTAAACTGCATGTTTGAGCTGTTTCTACTGATATATCTTAAAATATGTCACTGCCATTGTTTTGTCTCAAGATGCACCAGTAACCTTTTTTTTATAAGGCATGTTTAAAAATAGCTATAAATGTCCTAATTGATCTAAGGTCTAATCCTGGCTTAATCGAAACCCTGTCTGTGAAACCAGGCTTAAATTTCTTCATTTTATGGCATAAAGTGTCTTTTATGTTTAAAATGTTCTTAAATCCCAGGTTTTCAATGTGGTCCCAGGCCGTTGGACCCCACTGTATGGTCATCCCACTCACACACTCATCTCCGTGTTGTTGATCAAGTACTGCAGTGGGTATCTACAGGAAAAGAGGTATTTCATCTCCTGCCGGTAGGTGATGGTTCCAGCATTAGGGTCCTGAGTGTTGACAACCCCAGAGATGTTCACAGCCTGCACACTAGAGAAGTCAGAGAACAGCCCAGATCCCACCTCCTGAGTGATCTGAATATGCAAAAAAGACCTGAACATTAGAAACACCTTTGAAGATCAATAAAATGTATATATTGTGAGGCCATTTTTAGATCCACAAATTACAAAATGTTTACAAGACCACAAAATAATAAAATGCAATTCAAAGTTCTTTATAGGTCAGAATGTACTACTACTAATAATAATAATAAGGGGGGAGTAACAATAGCAAGGTGTAATATATATAAATATATATATATATATATATATATATATATATATATATATATATATATATATATATATATATATATATATATATATATATTGTTTGTTTGTTTATATATACATATATATATATACTGTGTATATATATATAAACATCTAGTAAAAGACTAAAATAAAAATTTTATATTATATATAAACATTTTAAAAAAGACTAAAGATTATATATATATACACACACACACACATTTTGTTTTTATTATTTTTTATCTCATTTTCTAACTGTTTTAATATTTTAACCTATCTAGAACTTTGAGTTGCATTATATGTATGAAAGGTGCTCCAAAAATCAAATGTATTAGCTACTATTGTTTATCATGGTAATTATTTTGATTAATTCTGCTGAAAACGTCTAATACCGTCAGCTTATTGGAGCAAGCAGATATGTATGGTTCACCGATGTAGAACTGGAATTTCAGTACAGGTGGGTTGACGGTCCAGTCAGCGGTTCCTTTGCACTCGGGCTTGGCAAAGTTACCATTAAGAGCCACCATGGATTCATTATATCCATAGAAGTACATAGGGCACAGCAAAATGTGCAAATCCATCCTGTTTGTGCCACACACAACTGTGATATCAGAGTTGTCTGTAAAATAAAAGGAAAACAGTTATCACAGTAACCTCTCACGATGTTGGTATGAAAATCGATTAAGCTTCTTATGCTGCGAGGACATTTAAAACCACACGAACCACAACTAAAAGTAGGACACCTCATTAAAATAATACTGCATGTTTAAGAAAATACACTCCTCAAATTGCTGGGTGGTCTCAAGGTTTCCTTTGTGGTTCCAAAGGAACTGAAATGTGAGATAGGGAAGAGATAATTAAGGATGAAGGATGCATGCTTTTGACTGACCTGGGTCTCTGAATGTTGGGTGGGTGAGGCATGGACTCTGAGCCTCTGACTGAAGAATCAGGACAAGCTGACACACTAGGAGGGCAAGCCACATGATGCTCTGGCTGCAGGGGAAATCCCACACATCACATTATCACCTTGACCTCCATTCACTCAAAAACAGATTTTAAAAGCAAAAACAGACACTTACTATCAGATCACGCTACAGGTTTTCTGTTCTGTGTGCGGGTCTCACCGACAAACACTGAATGTTGCAATTCAAATCAATCTGATGTCACTGGCCACACGTTTTTTAATGAAAGAGAGAGCCAACAAAAACATCTGACTCCTAGATATATCAAGACAGACAGACAGACAGACAGACAGATTGATTACTTGTTTGTTTTTCTTTAATAATTACTTTTCATAAATTTCATATTATTTGTGCATTACTTTTGTAATATAATGTTAACATAATATAATGTTTATAGTATATTAACATTATATAAAAATGAATATAAAAAGTATACATACAAATAAACATGTTATTGTTTATTAAACGTAAAGAAAAACACAAATAAGTAAAACTATTACATCAAAAAAATATAAGCAGTAATTACATTTATGTAAAAGACTAATATTTAAACACAAATAAATTATAAAGATCACATTCTACCTTGTTCACCTTCTCTCTTTCGTTGTCTCTTTTCTCTGTGTTTATGACGATATAGCTAGGCTATTTATACTGGTCCGTTTCTATCTATAGGTGAGAGGGAGGGCACCAGAAACAAAAAGCTGGGGTTATGAGAAATTCAGGACACCAGAGGAGGAACACGAGGAGCTCTAAGAAGACCAGTATGAATTCAGTATCAAGTGACATCGTCTGGAATTCTAGGAGCATCTCGCTGCTCATGTAGCTCTAACTAGGCTTTTGCCATGACTTAAATTCTATAAATGCATTTTATCAGGCTGCTCCTAACTGTGCTATTATGATGCATTATGCAACAAATATGTCCACTTGAATATGAAAGGTGGTCAAGTTTACAAAACAGGACCTAATGAATCATGGTCCATTCTGACACAATATTGACATTTTTACTAATATATCATGTCAATTTTTGAATGGTAATATCTCCTCATTTGTTGATAGAAATGTTTTTTCATTAAAATTTTTATAAAAAAATGAATATGAAAATTACATAAATTATTTAGTATGAAAAATAGGATATCAGGATAATGGAAGGATATACACACATTCTTCTTTCATATTCACAAAAGTACGATACAATCCAATCCAAATTGTAAATAACTAATTTCAGCACATTATATATATTTTTTAATTGAATGTAACGAAGAGCATTATAATACCTATTCCTAAACCAACAATAACAGCGGTGTTAGTTGTCTAATCTATTTATATTATTTTTCATAAAGTACGCACACAATATCCATCCTTTTTTTTTTTAGTGTAGGTGGTTTCAGATGCGTCTTCGTGAGAAAAGTTTTCCTTTTTTAGAAATAGATATCCCACCCTTTCAAACAAAGCCTGTCATCGAGTGTAATTTCAACAAAGACAGCCCCTCTTAAAACTACATGAGAAAGGAACAATGCATTACATGATCTTCTACGACACTGTCTGTCTGGCTATCTGGTTCCTCGGTCACATGGTTTCATTTTTAATCTTCTGGATCAGACAACTTATGGACCCAAATACCATAATATGTCAGCTTTATATACCTGCAGAACCAGACCCCTGGTTAAAATGGACAAGGCACATTTATTTTTTTATATGGTACAAACTGACTAATAATCGGATTCACTGAATTTTCCTTTGCAAAATAATATCATAGTAAAAACCATAGGTAATTATATTCCTCAAATACTTATTTGGTTACTTGCTGTGCACCACACGCATTTATTCAAGACCAAATGTCAAAACATGATCATGTGGATTATTCTCAGCATTCTCTCTTTGCCTGCAGGGGAGTCATGATCAAACCATCTCCCTCCATTATATGTCCCAGTAACACAAGCTGGATGAAATCACAGTGGACAAATCGTACAATACGGTGTAAATATCCTGATTTCACTGTTAACGCGAGATTACCTCATAAAGGCATCTTTACACAGCTGAGTTAAAGCTGCTCTGAAGAGGCTACCACTAACTTGTTTGTAAAGATGCAATGCTGCATAAAAAATATGCCGGTGTTGTGCCGAATTTGAACTCCAAACCAAATTATTACCACAGGGTAACCATAATTGGATAAAAAAACATTTTCAACCAATTGATTACATTTTAATTAGGTTATTTCATTTGTTTTATGATTATGTAGCAATTTAATATAATAATAATAATAGGCTACATAATCCTTGACTCATTTCTTTTTACTTATGTATCTACAAATAAAAAAATACACCTTCCCCACGAGCCAAAATGATTGGCGTGTGAGTGTGCCACTTGACTTAAACACTATCAAATGGGTGTCTATAAACTCTCTATCAAAGTAATATTTCATTTTATATTAAAGGGTTAGGTCACCCAAAAATTCATTAAGTCATTTATTACTCACCCTCATGTCATTCCAAACCCATAAAACCTTAGTTCATCTTCGGAACACAAAATAAGATATTTTTGATGAAATCTGAGAGCTTTCTGACTGCAGAACTGCAGTTCACAGCACTCAAGTTTGTTTAAGCCGTGGGTTGTTGTTTTATTATTTTTTTGCAAGTTTCTATGTTTTGCCTTCAAATAGGCCTATGCCTGTTGGGGTTATATGTGTTTGTTGTTGTAAAATGAACTAGAGAACAGTCAGGAATTCTGACTGTGCATTTAAGTCTTTTCAGTCTACATAACATAACACAGGCCTATGATAATAGTTGCTTAATGTCTTTATAATAAATGCATCAAAACTATTATTTTGTATAATTTGTCTGATGATGTTCAATTATCAATGTTTCATCAATCCATAACCAAGAGAATTGCTAACTGAAGAAGATTTTACTATTCTACATGAATCAAGGTGATTTTGGCCTTTTATCATAGACTTTTCAGTGTCCCACATTAGGAAGCTGCAGATTGTCTCAGACGATTTGCAGAGCACTAATATGTCTGTCATTTCTTTTATGACTGTTATCTGCATTTTATCTTTTGATTTGATTAGGACACATCCTGGGGTTTTATTGGGTGAGGATTTAGATGGCTACAAATTGCAAAATGTCACAGAAGTCTGAAATGCAAAAAATGTCCCATAGGCCTATATTACCCATATCGTACATTAAATCGGGAGGGCAGACCACAAATGCTCAGTATTGTCCTTTTTCATACTTCATTTTTATTTATATAATCATTGTAATTTCATAATTCTATACTCAAACATTCATGAATTACCTGACTTCTTAAAGAAATTTAAGTAAATAGTGTTTTGGTTCCTCTGTTATATACAGTCTATTATTTAAATAAAATAAACCTTGAAACGCGTGATGAGTAAATCTACAATTAAGTAATACATCTATAATAAAGTAATAAATAATGACAGTGCTTGTTTTCTTCATGTACCCTCCAACACTCCAGCAGCTGCCTTACTGTTGCTATGGTTACGACTTCTGTTCGCAAGACCAGCGTAAACTTTCGCAGATTCTGCAACGTTGTTGCTGTGTATTTACATTTAAAACATTAGAATAAATACTGTACACTTTTTGTACTGCTTTACGCGCCTTTCTAATGCTTTCATGTCCTCCATATAGTAATAAGTTACATATTACTTGGCAGGAACACTCGCAAATCTGTTTATTGTTACCATTAACCGATATATTTATTTGTGGTAAATGGCAGGGTAATTATGAAGAAACATTCAGGCATAAGACATTTTTCCAGTATGATCACAGTACAGCACATTTTTATACAAGAAATTATTACAAACCAAAGCCACAGTGTTTCTCTCCGATAATTTGAGTTTACGCATGAGTTAACAAATGACGATGCCATAACAGTACAAGTGTTCACGTGCAAATACGATCAAATATGAACAAGCTCAGGTGAATGTTGGTGTTAAACAGATGGAAAGCACTGTGTGTGTGTGCGTTTCGCTCCAGATATACCAGAGGTCCCTCATGCGGACATCAAACAACAACAGTGGATAGTTTTCGTCTTCCATCCTTAAGGATAAGATTCCAGTCCATCTTGTTGGTTCACTTTCACTTGGAGCTGGTGTATTTGGTCACGGCCTTTGTGCCCTCGGACACGGCGTGTTTGGCCAGCTCTCCCGGCAGGAGCAGGCGCACGGCCGTCTGGATCTCCCGGGATGTGATAGTGGAGCGCTTGTTGTAATGCGCCAGGCGCGAGGCTTCTCCGGCGATGCGCTCGAAGATGTCGTTTACAAACGAGTTCATTATACCCATAGCTTTTGAGGAGATGCCGGTGTCCGGGTGGACTTGTTTCAGTACTTTATACACGTAAATGGCGTAACTCTCTTTCCTGGTCTTACGCCTTTTCTTATCCCCCTTCTTCTGGGTCTTGGTGACAGCTTTTTTAGACCCCTTTTTGGGAGCGGGCGCTGACTTCGCAGGTTCAGGCATTGTGTCGGTTTTTCACAAAAGCTCAACTGTCACAGAATCGTTATGGCATACGAACGAACTGCGCACATTACTGGCCCTTATTTATAGAGTCGTCATGCAAATAGGAGTGAGCACGGTCTCGGTTTCGATAGGACGACTTCCTAACGTCATGGACCAAGTTTTGAGTGGCAATTGGCTGTTTGCTGTAGAGTGAATCCATCCAATCAGAGCACACATCCGGGTATATATACCAATCCCTGCTTACATCATAAACGAAAGCGCATTTGACTACCAACGCTAAACAGGACGATACAAGCCAAACAGGCGGTTCTTTTGTTGTCAAAACATGTCTGGAAGAGGTAAAACCGGTGGGAAGGCCCGCGCAAAGGCCAAGTCTCGTTCATCCAGAGCTGGACTTCAGTTTCCAGTCGGACGTGTACACAGATTATTACGCAAGGGAAATTACGCTGAGCGCGTAGGCGCAGGAGCCCCCGTGTATTTGGCCGCTGTCCTGGAATACCTAACGGCGGAGATCCTCGAGCTGGCCGGAAACGCAGCCCGGGACAACAAGAAAACGAGAATCATCCCCCGTCACCTGCAACTGGCTGTCCGCAACGACGAAGAGCTCAACAAGCTTTTAGGCGGCGTTACCATCGCGCAGGGTGGAGTGCTTCCAAACATCCAGGCAGTGCTGCTGCCCAAGAAAACCGAGAAACCTGCCAAGAGCAAGTAACAGGCCTCTACGATCACGGACAATGACACAAACGCAGCTCCGCTAGTTTGAGTCCAAGCTATGTTATGTTCCCTTCTTCGCGTTATATTGTGTTTTGTTTTAATGAAGACGACAGCAGCATCTTGTAAACTTTGATTTATTATTTTTTTTTCTAATGATGATTGCTCTTTTGGACAGACGCACTCCCTCACACAAGAAGAGATCTGCACCACCACTGGCTATAAATGGCCATGGGACATTTAACCTGCCATCACGGTGGACTAAAGAACCTCCATTTACGGGGTGAACAAACATCAGTAGTTTATTGTATTTGGACCAATGTTGGTTACATTTTATTTGTCACCTCTTTAAATTACATGCAAGTCATGTTCTTTATCTGCTGTTCAGTGGTTATGCTGTTTCAATAAATGTAAAGTGTGCCAGTAGAAGGCACAAAGAAGCCGTGATTCATTGTTTTTCCTCGAAGCCGCATTGTGCTGCATAGTCTAAAATAGCTCTAATTAGAACTGTATCAAGTATGCTACAGCATAAAGAGAGGTTGTTGTTTTTTTAGATTAAGAAATTGATAACACATCCTTAAAAATAGAAAACTCATTAAAATTATGTAAATATTTGAGCTGAAGATAAAAAAAAAAAAAACATTGGCATAATGTCTCCTCATGGGCATCACCATGTTGACATCACATGACCATGACATGTCACACAGCGAGTTATTGACAATAATAATTTGCTTGGTCACCAACTGCTTATTGTGCTTTACAGATAAAACTTAAAACCACAACAAAAAAAAAGTATCTAAGCAACAAATATATTTACTCAAAAGTTAAATTTACAATATTATAACCAGTTATTGTGCTGAAATAAAGAAAATAATCTGACAACCACAAATAAAACCCCATATTTTCCATTATATAGTTATTCATACCACTAGATGTATTCTAATTTACACATTTTGGGCAGTTTCTGAGAATGGCGGTAAAAGTTACACAAACAATACATACCCTCGGTTTCACAGACAAGACTTGAGCCTAGTCCCAGACTAAAATGCATGTTTGATTGTTTTAACTGAAAGCAATTTGCACTGACATATCTTAAAATATGCCACTGCCATTGTTTTGTCTCAAGAATAGATGCACACCAGTAATGGGTTTTTTTCTAAGCCACATTTATAAAAGCTACTCAAATGCCCTAATTGAACTGAGGCCTTGAACTCTAAACCCTGTATGTGAAACCGGGCCATAATGTTTCTTAACTTGTGAACACTGCTGTTTCCTGTTAAAAGGACAGTGATGTAATGGCTTTTTGGGGGGCTATACTTCAAAGACTCAATATGGTGCCATTTACCAGTAGTAACAATTTGAAGGATTAATAATTGACTAATTAGAGACGTCCAAATATCAATAAAAACAATCAAACTAATCAGTTTATCATGACAAACACCACAAGCATATAAAAAACAATTAACACACACTAAAGTGCTCCTCATCAGCAGTGTAACTGCATGTTCCAATACAGTCATAAAATCTATTAGCTAAAGCATTGTGCTGGGTTTGATGTCATGCTGAAGCCATTGTTAATTAGATTTCATACTGAACTTTGCAAAGTTAAGGGTAAATAGATCAACACCATATTGTAACATATTTGAAACTCTTTTATTGTACAAACATAACCCTTGTTATGTTACAGCCTTTATGAATGAGTCAGCCCAATTTAAATGGAAAAGAAAATGAGTCCACAGAATTCACATCTGTAGTGTGCTTAAGACTACTTTATTAAGTGTCTAGTCGTATTTACTTCAAAAACTTTGTAACAATTTTGTTGTGGCATTGTTAATTAACACAAATGCGTCATAGCCAAGATGATCATAACTTAAAAATTATTTTACAGGCAGCAAGGAAATTAAGAACCTTGCATTTATTCAAGCCAAAAAAAAAAAAAATAATTCCCCTCTCAAATCATAATGATGCTTTTAAAGACAACATGGTTTTCAGAAGTGGCAATTACATGAAATATTACAATAAATGTAAAAGTGAATTAAATAATGTTATATAATGATTTCGACAGAATTTGGAATATAACAACATATAATCTCCATTTTTCTCTGACTTTAAGCCTATTTCTCTGCGTACCCTTCGGTTTTCATGTCATTGAGCCCCAAGTCTTCGTTCTGCTCAAAGGTCCTGGTGTACTTTTCAATCTTCATTTCTGGATCTGGATCTGGGGCATAAACATTCTGCAAAAAGGAGTCGGGTGATTAGCCTTCACATAAAAAGAACAAGACATATACATCCAAATGTTTAAAATCACACAATCGACCCTTCGCTAAGCCCCGCCCTCCTTAGTTACTGTTGCTACGCCTGTCAAGCTTACGCGACTGCTACGTCTATTACAGTGTGAATGCACCGTTGTCAGACATTCCCAAGGAGATAATTGGTCATTTTTGGCGAACAGGTGAAATATCTGAGAGAGCAAGACAAAAGGGACTGCAGTATGCATTCGAGGGATATATCCACGACATAATATGCAACCGATTAGAGAATAATTTCATCAAAATTGAAGCTAAAGCCTATAACGTTAGGTCCCAGCGCAAGCAGCAACCGCCTCCTTAGCAGACCATTCACATGGGAAACGCACAAATGGAGGAACAGCTATGTTCATGCACAGCAGGGTAAGTGAAATGTGAAAATAATCGAATAATTACAAATCAAACAGTTTATCCATCAATCTAACACCGGGAGAGCCGCGATCAGATAGAGGTAAAGTTACTCAGGGGTAGGCCGCCGATTAACAAAATGCTGAAATATATTTTAAAGTATGTCAGTGAGCCTCCGTCTTGCCATTAATCGTCTTATTTTACGTTCAAATATATGCATTATGAACAAAGAACCGCCATTATTTCCAAGCAAAAGGTTTTTTTTTTTTTGTTAATCCTGTCGACATTTAGTTGTGAATAGGTCTCCCACACTGCTTGATCCACGCCCGGCATTTCTCCCCTTTGGCTTTTAGGTTTCGGGAAGGGAAAAAATGCCACCCCACCGTTCAAACTTTTAGGATACCGGGTATCAGATTTGCACAATCCATACGCACAACGCGTCGGCATGTTTCCCTCGCTCGAAAGCTTGACAGACCTCCCGCGCCTAGTTACGGTTGCTAAGCCACGATTGGCCAGTGGCGGTTTTCGGGCGTGGCTTAGCGAAGGGTCAATTGAAGACATTAAATCTGAAGCTTAACCATAAAATATCTTAATAAGATCCTTTAAATAAAACAATGTTTTATTTTGTATTATATATATAAAAAATAAAAAAGTTTAACTGGCCTCACCTGAATATAACTATTGCCTGTCGGATCGTCCAGGATAACATGCACATCCATTTCCCCCGCCATTATCTAAGAAACATTTAGTAAACAACACATTAATTTCTTGACAATTTCACACATAAAAACAAAATTATTTGAATAAAAAAAAAAATTCTCTCTCTATAAATATATATACATACACATTAATTAATTAATTAATTAATTAATACATCTATTTATTTCTTACATTTTTTTATAAATACGTTCCTTTTAAGACGCCGCTCTTAATTGAGAATATTGTCATTGCATTTCACAGTAAAGAACATTAACAGAAATGCTAGTAATATCATTCAAACCTTGTCAATCTTTTGCCCAAAAAGCTCCAGTTTCCCTGCTCTATCCGCTGTAAAGCTGTCTCCACACATGAAGGGGTTTTTTGAAACAATCTAAAAATAAGCATAAAAGCATAAAATTAGCATAAAAGAGGCTGTTTGTTGATAACAACCAAAGCCGTCAGCTGGGATTTGATTCCTACCAGATCTTTGATGTCCTTGAGAAGTCCTTCCAGCGTAGTGAACTTCCCTCCGACAGCCGCCATCCCCAACTCAAACTCCAGCTCGGGAATCAACACGCTACACGTCTCTGACTGTTACACACATACATTACACATGAATGATGAAAAGGTAAAGTATGCACACAGTGTGACATGGAGCCAACCCCACCTTCAGCAGGTCTCTGGACATATCTGAAGGGTCGGTTAAGTGGAGAGTTATTCTGGTTCCCAGATCTTCTGTGGCTCCTCCTGATTTCACCTATTTAATGATGTCAAGTCAACGATAAAGTCCAGTCCATAATACAAGAACAGCAAAAAAAAAAAAACATATAGCATGGTTTATTATTCTCACCTCATTGGTGCGATGTCCACAGCTGTCGCAATTAGTGGCCATTATAATGACCTCTTTAAAGTGTGGAATTTCTGCAATTGGGTTAAAGAGACCAAAAAACTGCTTGCTTTAAATTATGACCCACAACTGTTAGACCCATATCTCCATGCACCATTTTATGCAGTGCCATTTTCACAAAAGAATATAACACTAAAATGCTAGCGAAACTTAGCACTGCTAATTTTAGCCACAACTTGAAATGAAAATCTCCAAGGGCTCCCATGGTACTAGGGGAGGGCAATATATCAGTAGACACGATTAACCGGTAGAAATTTGTCAACCGGTAAAGATTTTAGACTACCGACTATCGAGGTTACGCTCACATGACGTTGCTGTGCTATGCGGTCACAAAGCTTATCATTTGAATGTGTGTTTTTAAGCATTGTGGTTTAAGTGATTTTAAACCGTTGAAGCACAGTAAGCAGAGAAAGACAACAATTCTCTATATGAGCTCGCTATCAGAGACTGTTTCTGAGCATTGTCTGAGAGACACATGGTAATGAATGGTAAAATACACATACCTATGTGTCAAAATGACCATCTCTGCAAGTAAACAGTCATTTATGTCTTAAGTGAACGTAAACAGTTGAGAAAGAAAAACGCATGAGTATATTGGGCTGCGTTTACACTGCAAGTCCTAAAGCACACAAACCTAATCTTTTGACCATATTCGTTTTTTTTTGCCTTGCCTGTTTACGTTCACTTTAGACATGCCTGGTATCCAATATCTGTATTTACATTAATCCCTGCTCAAAATTATTCTTTTGGTGATCGCTTTAATATGCGACATGGTTGGCCCTCGGGTTTTGAATGGGCATACTAAAATGATTTTTAATAATTCATGTCGGGTGGCCATGATTATTTGCATGCACAAGTTAAAAGCTGTCATGGATGTTTGCAGTGAAGAATCTGACTGAACGGATACAGAACGGAAAATAATAAAATATTTTAAAAAAATTTGTTTGTTATTTTATCTACAGCTAGATGTAGAATTCTGAAGTGAAATAAAGTTGCGTGGTAAGATTACATATATTTGAATGAACTCAAACGAATGAATTAATGAGAGCGAGAGAGATATAATGTATACATGTAACTTTTAGTAGTGAAGCGGTTTTATTTATAGATTTCACAAGGCTTTCTATTTTAATTAATGTTTCTGTGCGCGCAATTTTGTTTCAGTGCGAGAGCATACAGGGACATATGCTTTATAATACGACATTAATTAGTAATAAGACTCTAGTATCAGTTTTTGTGATATTGAAAATGGTGACAAGAATTATTTTAATAGTATCAAATTTATATCAAACTTATTTAAAGCAAAAACAACTATATTGTGATGATATACATCATTGTGAAAGAAAATGTCTCATCGAGAATCGTGATATAAGACTTTGGTCATATCGCCAACCCCTACTTGCTACCATAATTTGTTGAACCACCATTTTCTCTGCATTAAAATAAATTAGTAAAGCAGGATATTAAAAAAATCTACATGGAAAGCCTCTGTTATTTGGTTAGCAATTTCAATTTAACACACAAAGATTTATTTGAAAATGCATGTTGTTTGCTAGTGTACTTTAAAGGATACGGACAAGCTTCATGTTTGTATTGGCTGGGGCGTTGCATTCTGGGCAGTTAGTGTTAAACACTAATACCTCATTTCTCATTGCATCTATATCATCGCCTGTCTTTTCGTCTTGTTTTTCCTCTACCTGAAAAAGAGATGGTGGAAGTTGAAGAAACTGTAATCTTACAGTTCTGCACTCCTAGCTCAAGTCAACAGCAGAACAGATTCTGTAGCAGTTTCTCACCTCTATTCCTAGCGCAGCGTTGTGTTCAGCTGTCCTGTTGTAATACGTGACGGAGAGAGCCGTGTCTTTCTGAGGCACAAACGGGTTCTCAATAAAACTATTCCCAGATGGATCATCAATAATCTGCAGACAGAAGACAAATGCGGCATTCATTAGTTCATGATAATACTGCTTAATTCTTTTGTCAGTCGCATGGAATCTTTCTGAAGTTTACCATCAGCAAAACTTACTAACGTGAATTCCTCTTCAACTTCTTTAAGATTTTTCAGCCTCCGGATGAATTCATCTATTTTTTCAGCAACAGCTGGATCTGTTCCCTGCAATGTGGAGAGGAACATAAAACAGAATTCTTGATAAATAATTATATACAAATATATAGGGAAAAAAAACAGAACACTAAATAATTATATATAGACATCTCAATATTAAATAGAACGCTTTGCATAAATAGTTAGCACCTGATGAAACCTACAGAATGAACAAGGCTATTAAAAAAGGTGCACAGATAAAACACCCACCTTTCTAATAGGTTGGTCTTGCTCTAAACCCGCCACTGCTCTGTCCAGAAGGCCCTCAATTGTTGACAAGGCTAACCCATTAGAAAGAAGACAAAACGTTATTAATGATAAACTTACAAACAGTATTTATTATAATTTGCAAAATATCATTCTGCAGATGAAGTCTACTACACCATAAAACAAAATTGAAGTTGAGTTACAGGCTGTAATTGCATTATAATCCAGCAGAACATCAACTTTTCTATAAGAGATTTGTACTTTAGTTAGAGGTCAAAACAAAAATACATAACTTACAGCCCTTCTGTGTAAAAGGAGGAATTTCAAAATCAAGTTGTGGAATTCTGGTGGACGCACTGTCCGACTTTACAACCTCTCGATTCATGTCCTGCACAAAAGGAAAAGGTAAACTTCAAATGGGACTACATGAGAAGTGTGGACCAGCTCTAACAAATCATCCACCCACCCCTATTATTTTCTCAGATTTAGATAACCATACCTGATCGTCAAATTACAGTTATTCAAATTCTCAGTGTTAAGCGCGATGATAGTAACATAACAATGAACTAAACATTTATTTAAAGCAAAAGTTCAGCGTCACATCCTTGAGATTAACACACAGTTGTCTTCGTTAAAAATAGCGAGATTATATTACCAGTGCGTATGCCGCTCTCTCTCCCTCTTTGATCTAGAAAATGATTAATAAAATAAAGCCCATTCTGTTGCTTTGAAACTGCATGAAATTGACCAAAAGAAAAATTATTTTATGGAAAATTGCTCCCATCATTACATTGAAAAACAATCTAATCAGAATACTTTCTAATATTAACCACTAGGAGAAGCTCTATTATGTTTTCTTTGATTGGTTCATACGTTGTTGAAAATTGACTAAACGAGAGTGACGCACTTTTGTTGCGTTTTTAATGAGGGGTATCTTAAAGTATCAACAGACACATTAATGATTTATCTCTCTATTTTGGGAATTACATTTTTATAACTTGACCCTCCCGACATCTAAAAAACAGTTTATAGTCCCATATCAACCGGTTATTATTTTATACACAATAAACAAGACAAGACATACCTGTTTGGTCTTTACTTGTAAGGTGTACAAGACACCCTGCTCTTGTATGCGGCCAGCAGACTGGATTTCTGTATTGGTCCAGTTACAGTGTGGACATGTAAAGGAGCTGATGATGATTTCTTTGAAGAAAGGGATCTTAGTAAACAGAAGACGTGTGCTTCCCTGGACAGGTAATACAATTGACATTAAATAAATGCATTCATTTGTTAAAAAAAATAATACTTGACATATGTATTACCTAATAGTAATAATAATAATAAAGCTGCATATGTACATTTTTATAACAGTTCATGCACAAACTCTCGATCACTGTAGGTTGATGATCTTCATCGTCTGCATTAATGTCCTTAAAAACGCCGCCGCGGACGCGCTCCTCCTCAATAACTGACATGTTGTCAGGTGCTGTGGGTTAAAAGTATTTAAACTGTCTGGTTTAGAAATTGCTATAATGAGTGGTGTTCTCGTTCTGCTAGAAGTTTCCAGCAGCCTTCGCAGTTCGCACGTTTTTGGTAATATCCTAATGTGCGTTGAATCACCACCGGATCAGACTCAGCTCAAGTTAACAAGACGTGTCAAAATAAAAGTCTCTCGATTCATCATTGCTCATTTCATGTCTTGTCTTGTATCATGTATTTATAAATGCAAACTCGTCATTAATAACACATGAACACAATACTGCAATAATGGTTATACGGTTGCTGGATAAAATACTTTCACAATAACATCCAGGATTTGTTGAACATTGTTTTTTAATGCCGGTTTCACCGCTGACCCAAAAACACTATAGGCCTGGAGATTTGCCCACAATTTTTCGTTTGAACTAGGGTTGTATGAATATGCCTACACGTTTTATTCCATTATTGGGGACTTTAAGCAACAGCCTCTGGTGGAACGGCAACGGCATTCTGTCGTTCTATTACGCATCCGCGACAGTTCTGCTACTTCGCGACGTTCTACTGTAACCGTCTACTACTACGGGAGAACAGCTGATTTGCCGTAGTCGTTACTACGTGACAGATTAAGAAAGTTAATGCTATGTTTTAGGTTATGTGGCATTAGAATCGTTTCTGTATACCATTAAATGTCAAAATCAACCCTTCTCTTACTTTTTAAAATCACTTTATTTTTTGTATTATGTCTGATGATTAAATTATCCCCTATGCCGTCCTCTTTACTGCTTAGTGATTTTTGGAGAAGCACCCCCTTACTGTCTATGGAAGCACCTGGCTGCAGCCTGCAGATTTGGGCGGGGGTGCACCTGGGGCGGACAATGCTTCTAATTGGTTAGGGGCAAAGTGATGACGTCGATCAAGGTGGGGCCGCGCCCGTGAACTCATGACGTCGATTTCTAGCATGTTTTTCATTCCCGCTGTTCATCGTTGCTACAGGCAAGCTACTCTTCTTCTTCTTCCTCTAATTTTATTTACAATTTTTAATTCTGAAGTGGCGTTTAGTGTGATGATAAAATGAAGTGGTGTAAAAATAAGATTGTGTAACTTTACTCACCATATCACACAAATAACTATAGGGCAGGGTTTCCCAAAAGCATCGTAGGCCTGTGTGTGTGTGTGTGTGTGTGTGTGTGTGTGTGTGTGTGTGTTTGTGTGTGTGTGTGTGTGTGTGTGTGTGTGTATATATATATATATATATATATATATTAGTGTAGTTTTGGTGGGATTAGGATATAGTGTTAAAACAAGGCCCTTAAAAAGAAATGCAGTGGCAAAACTGAATCAGGAGAAGAAAAATAGGATTTAAGAGTTAATAGTAACAATATACAAAGTTATATTGTAGGACTTTTTTTCTATAAATAAATTGGTTAAATGTAAACTATTTTGATATTATTGTTATTAATAAGTATACATTTATTTAATTGAACATAAAAACATTGGCATTGTCATCCCCATTTATATTCCCTGGGTACCACTTTTGCTATTTTACTTTATATATTTTTTTTGTTTTGCTGTGTTAATTATTATCTAACTCGTACTCTAGTCCTCCATCTCTCTCACCTATTTTTTGTTGTTGTTTACTTTATAACTCAAAGGCTCTTTTAAGAGCCATTCCCCCCTGCAAAAATGCACACAAATGTGTTAAGCCAGGGGGAGTGTGAGCAGTTTAAAAGACTGCAGTAGTAGGTGCCCATTCTGCCAGTACACCAGCACGCCACAGCTGATGTATTACCACATCAAAAATCATTTTCTATCCTATCCTAATCTATCTATCCTTCTATCTCTGTCTGCCTATCTGTCATGTCCATCCGTCTGTCTGTGCCTGATAAACTGTATTGCCTTCAAAACTTTTAGGATAGGCTTTCTCAAGCCAAATTAAAGTTTGTCTTGACAAACTTTCTAACTAGTTTATATTGTTCATAAACAAAGTAAGTCTCTTGGGTACTTTACAGACAAAGCCAATAACACTCAAGTATATCTTGTCTAACATTTTCCTATAATATGTTTAAAATGTATAAAAAATAAATTCCTTGTATGACTCTGTACTGTTAATGCCTTTCTTCAAAATGATTTAATATTGTTTGTTCTGTATTTTATCTAAATTAGGTGTTGTGAACTGGAGTGCATTTTCCAGACAATATAAGCTAGAGTTCCGGGTGCCGTACTCGTTGACTCGTTGACAGAAGCGGAGTCCTGCGTGCTTTTTCTTCCGAGAAGGTGGTTGAGGGCTATTGCTCGGTTGTGTGTGTGAGTGTGCACGTGTGTGTGTGTGTAGGTGATTATCTGTATGTGTGCATATCTCTTTACACAATTATAATAAAAGTTATCACTGGTATGAGTTTGGTTTTTTGAGTTGGCATGCACAATATGGGATACAGAGATTGACAATGTACTGTATGTAGTTTAACTTCAAACTACTTTATTGGCATAAATGTTTTATAATAACCTATATAATGCACACAAATAAACAAGAACTATTACAGAGGAATGATTAAAATAAGAAATATATAAGGTGCCATTAATGTTTACAGTAATTTTATAATTCACATGGTGAAGTGCAACAGAATATGAAAAACTTTTAAAATACTACACAGATATTATTACAAAATACTCTGTAATTCCTTATAAGTTTAAGACGCGTCATTACTGTACCACTTAACGCAAATATGATGCATGCGCTTTCAGCGCGATAGTTTTTTCATTTTATTTATTTATTATCAAATTAAGTATTTTATTTATTTATTGAAGTGTAAAATTGACAAAAATTTCTGGCTTAGTCAGATTTCACAAGAATATAAGTACTGACAGGAAACGGAGCACGTAAAATTACAAACAACTTTAGGAAAAGAAGAGTAAATTAAAGTAAAATAATAAAAAATAAAATAATAAACAAATAAGAAAACAGAAGATTAAGAAACAGTTATGAAACAATAGTTAAGGGGCTTCAATTAATTTTAAGGCATCGATAAAATTAAGAAGTTTTTTTGCTGTTTTCTTTTTCATGAACCACAGGGATTTGTAGTACAATGCAAATTCTCTCTTGAAGACAGTAGGCTAAACAGAGGCTGTTTTTAAACATTTACATTTGTGGATGAAAAATTTACCCAAGACAATTAAAGTGTTTAAAAGCATTTCATATTTTTGTCTTTCATTATAATCCCAAATGTGATGTTATCTCTAGTGAGACTGGAGATAAGGCTCCAGCCAATCATACATGTCACACCAGAATGTGTTGATGTAAGAGCAGAAGAAAAACAATGACCCGTGGTCTCTATGTTCTCATCACAGAATATAGTTAGTTAGCTCTAAGTTAAATCTTAGGCCCAATCCCAAATGGCACACTTCATGTGCACTTTCGGTCTTGTGGACTTAAGCCTTGTTTATACTCGCCGCGTCCGCAAGAGCGCGAAGGTGCACGCGGCAAAAATTACGTCATTGCGGTGTGGGCGGTCGTGCGCGTTGGGTGCGCAAAACACCATTTCGCCTGGCGGTGTGCACGGTGACGGCACTTTTTGTAACATCGCGCGCGGCGCCGCATCCGAAGATGAACGACTTCGAGCCGAATCTTGCCGAACTGGTACGTCTGTACCACCATGTTTATGATCCTTCTATACACAGAGACATTTGCATTGATGGGCGACCATAAAAGCCTCTCATTTTGTGAATAGGAACACACTTGCATTAAGCACCCAGTTTGCACTTGTCTGAACTGCCTATATTTAAAAAAAAAATAAGCCTACAATAGCAGAAGTAAGCCCTGCTGATGAAATTAAGGTTTAAACACTCTTCAATAAGGCTTCAGTTGTTTAACTAGTTTACATGCAGTGAACGTACAATAAACCTACTGCATTTATTACTCTTTTTATATGAATCAGCAATTAATAAACTACTAATAAACGGCAAACTACTTCTTCACTGCTGATTCCTGGTGTTTTAGAGGAGAATTACTCGGAGTCGCCCCCTGTCGTTTCACAGAATAGCACCACGGCGAGCGCGTCAAGTATAAACGCCTCGTCCGTTTGGAGAGGTGCGCGCGCAGTCAGCGGAGACTCGCGCTCGTGCGGACGCGTCGAGTATGGCCCAATCCCAAATGGCACACTTCGGCCCAATCCCAAATGGCACACTTCATGTGCACTTTCGGTCTTGTGGACTTACAATGGCTGCCGCGTGCGCGTGTCCGTTAAATCCGTGAGACCGCAGTGTGTCCCATTTGTCATTTTTAGATCTCAGAAGGGTGCTCGCGAGCGCCCCCTCTGCGGTCGATTTGCGCCCTTGATGCGCACTTTTGCCGAGCCCGCGCTGATGCGGACTCCACAGCAGACTTCTTCCCGACATTCAAAGCGGCGTTACGTCGCGAAAGTGCGGACTCAGAGGAAGACCGCGAGTGCTTAGGGTTCCATTTGGGACAGGGCCTTCATGTGCACTTTCGGTCTTGTGGACTTACAATGGCTGCCGCGTGCGCGTGTCCGTTAAGTCCGTGAGACCGCAGTGTGTCCCATTTGTCATTTTTAGATCTCAGAAGGGTGCTCGCGAGCGCCCCCTCTGCGGTCGATTTGCGCCCTTGATGCACACTTTTGCCGAGCCCGCGCTGATGCGGACTCCACAGCAGACTTCTTCCCGACATTCAAAGCGGCGTTACGTCGCGAAAGTGCGGACTCAGAGGAAGACCGCGAGTGCTTAGGGTTCCATTTGGGACAGGGCCTAAGTGAGAGGTTTCAGCACGATATAGCGCATGAGTTTTTCAACCCTTTTTCCTGTTTACCGTGGCGTCGACGTCATTGCTGTGTCACTAACCAATGAGAAGCGTTATGGGCGGGATTGCACATGCAGCCCCGCCCCAGATGCAGCCCCGCCCCGATCTGCAGGCTGCAGCCAGGTGTACTTGGATTTTTGCGCTCTTTAGCTACGGCAGTTAACCGTTTACTTCCGGCTCCCGTTGCCGTTCTATCAGCAGCTGACCTCGTCTCACAAACAGAAGGAACCCCATGTGTTTTACTGTGCGATATCCCAAGTTTGTTTAGTTGTTTAGTTTCCAGATATCACATATAAATTATATGATATATTTTGCTGTCATCAGGGCTGGACTGGTAATCTGGCATACCGGGCAAATGCCCGGTGGGCCGACGTGCTCTTTGGGCCGATACATCTCATACTTTTTTATAAAACTCTATAAAACATAAAACTCGTACATCGGCGGCCCACTGGTTTTGTTTTGTTTAATTGACGGCGCTGGGTTAGTGCCGGTGTAATGCATTGGTCAAAAAAAAGTAAGCGTCAGTTTTTTTTTTCCACTGACAGACCGGCCCATGAAACGCGTAGATCAGCGGCCCATTGGTTGTTTTCTTGATTGACACGGGGCTGGCCCAATCACATCTTTAAACACCTCCCCCTTTGGGCTTTGAGTGAGCGTGCAGTGTCAAGTGTGTATCTGTCAAAATAGGCCCAATCCCAAATGGCACACTTCATGTGCACTTTCGGTCTTGTGGACTTACAACGGCTGCCGCGTGCGCGTGTCCGTTAAGTCCGTGAGACCGCAGTGTGTCCCATTTGTCATTTTTAGATCTCAGAAGGGTGCTCGCGAGCGCCCCCTCTGCGGTCGATTTGCGCCCTTGATGCACACTTTTGCCGAGCCCGCGCTGATGCGGACTCCACAGCAGACTTCTTCCCGACATTCAAAGCGGCGTTACGTCGCGAAAGTGCGGACTCAGAGGAAGACCGCGAGTGCTTAGGGTTCCATTTGGGACAGGGCCTTAGTCTGAGAGATGGAGAAGAAACGCAAGGAATGTGCAGAGAAATAGCGTGTAATAGAAATAGCAGACGCTGTAAAATGTGTCAAAATATGTTTTCTGCAGCAACAGGACCAGCTGCAGAAAACATCCAGTGGCTGATGAGGAGAATAGTAAGGAGGATCAGGAGAGAGATGAGAAAGTGTAGAGTCCGCGGTAAGCAGAACTACTTTCAAAACACTTTGGCTATGAGTGTAGGAACCCATAACCCAGTTACGCATTATTTCCACATCTGCATAGTTGACGATTACAGAAATTTACTAGAAGTTTAATGAGACGCGTTTTTATCCATGTTTTCCGCAAAAATAAAAGCTTGATGCAGTTTTCTTCAAAATAAAAGATCATGTGCTTATCTCTTTCAAGTTTAGAAATTAGTACAAAACTAATTATGAAAGTTTTCTTTATTTTTCAGTGCATTTGTTTTACAATATATGGCTATTAGGCTACTGTCATGTGATTAATGTTATTATTATGTAGTACTGTAATATAGACAGACACTGTTACTAAAATAGGTTTAATTTTTTCTTTGTTATATTTGCACACTGAATATGGGTTGGAGCTTTTAATTTTGAACCCTCAAACTACACCAGATTGATGAATTTAACATTAAAATGCACAAAATTTTCTGCAGATTATAGCTTGTTTTTTTGGATGCATCACTGTGGAGTATAGTTCAATTGTATTAATAAAGTACAATTTTGTACTTATTTCATCTGTTAACTCTCACTCGTTTATACTCACTCATTACATGGCATTAGTGGTTTTAATGAATAGGAGTTGAACAAAAACATATTCAAAGGCGTGCAAAGATGGGTGGTGTTTATTATCATATGTAGTGGGCCAGTCTGTACCAAAATGCCAGGGCCGATTTTGTGTCCCAGTCCAGCCCTGCCTGTCATTGATAGTTGTTTCAAATCAGCAGCCACTAGATGGCGCTTCTGTCTCTTTGCCTCATGCCTTCAGTTCTTCTAATGTGAAGAGTTGCAAACCCTGGCAAGATTCTACTAAAAACAAATTATTTATTCTCAGTGGTCTGAAATATGCATATAAACAACCACATAAGACATTTCTTAAAATAAGGCTGTCAGGATTTCACATGGTTCTTCTGACCACAGTGTTATTGGCCTCCAGCATCTCATTCACTACAGTGGACTTCATGTTGGCCATTCATGTTGTAAGGCTGGAAGCGTACGCTGCTATTTTGAACCAATAATCGGAACAAAATGCAGTTGAAGGATGACATGTATAATTTAAATATTTATCTGACTCCAATATAATTAATTTGACTCCATTAAAGTTGTTGTTATTCTTTAACCTCTTAATTTTTAAAGGTAAAGATCTTTCTTAGAACTGATAGGAAAATGTAGGACTTAACCTGAACGTTTAGATAACGAAAGTTATAATCACTTTAGCTTTCAACATAAGTGATAAAAGGAAAGATTCTCAAAGCCTTTAAAGCAGGCAAAGTTATTTATTAAGTTACATGTTTAAATATAAAGTAGAATGGAACAACATACTGTATAGAAAACTTGGTTGTAACAAATAATGCACTGTTGTGCAGAAGAGGCCGTAAAAGTCTTGCTTGTAGTAAATCTGTGTGGGAGTGGCAGGGTTAAAGCCTTTCTCCTAAATCAACAATTACCTTTCCTTCATACCCTGAGCAAAGCATTGTTAAACATGAGTGGAATACCAACACCGAAACAGACTGGCAGGAAACCAAAAGATGAGGCAAATGGGTAGTGATCAAGAGGGGGAGAAGAACATGAACATATTCTCCTCAATGCATGTTTAACCAATAGTACCTATTGTACATTAGGATACTTTAATATCTCTATTAAGTTCACCACCATTCATTTCAGTTTATAAGCTGTCAGATGAGACCAAACATGGCATTACACATTAGAACACACTAGTAAATAAACAGTATGTAATTGAAAGCATATGTCATGTGAAGCAAATAGTACAGACATGTCATTGAGGTGCAAATGACACTGTCTCTCCCGACAGAACCATCCTGGGCCTGGAGTGTCAGCAGTCCTCAATCAGCGTTTTGATGAAACCCCTTGCACTATATGCATTAGCATGATGATGAAGGCCATTGTGCCACGTTTAATTCACATGGATATCGTTAAAAGGTATACATGTGAATTAAACATGCGGCAGTGGCTCAGTGGTTCATGTAGATTGTCTACAAACCGGAAGGTTGGTGGTTCAGTCCTCTGTTCCACCTGACCAAGTGTCGAGGTGTCCATGAGCAAGACACCTAACCCCAGCTGCTCCCGACGAGCTGGATTGCGCCTGGCCTTGCATGGCTGACACTGCCGTCGGTGTATGAATGAGTGAGTGAATAGGTGAATGTGAGGCAAATATGTAAAGCGCGTTGGTGGCCATTAGGTCTATGAAAGCGCTATATAAATGCAGTCCATTTACCATTTTAAACGTGAGCTACGTTATAACGTGTGACATGTCCTCTATAGGTTGTGTATCGAAATGGGGAAGTGTTTTTTTTTTTTTTGTGCCTGTGTGGTGAAGTGGTCATGGTGTAAATTTGATCGTGAGATTTTTTTTCCCCTTGCAAATAAAGACCTTCCTGTTCCTGCCCAGTTGTTGAGCGTTTTTGTGTAACAGTGATGACACTTGTAGTGACGCTGTCAGCAGGGTGCTGTCATAGATTAAAAATATATTTTTTCGACCATCCAACAACATTAGATGCTTATGCTAATAGTGACCAATAAAATCTGAATAATTTATTCACATAAATATCCAGATATAAACACAAAATTTTGAGAAGAAATAGTACAAAATCTATAGGATTACAAAGAAATACATCTAACAAAAAGTATATAAATAAATAAAATGTTTACTTTTAAATAAAATAAATTATTCTATTAAAAAAGATATTCCCAAGTTTAAAATACATTTTGAGTTCCAGATTTTCAACACTGAGATATTCTGCCAAAGTCAAGAGATGGCCAGTGTAGAGATGAATCATCACAACTGAGGAAGGTTATTGAAACTGATGAAGATCTTTAAGAGACTTAAGTGTATTACAGTATTATATTATATTATGCTATACTACCATTCAAACGTTTGGGGTCAGTAATACTGTGAAACACTACAATTTAAAATAACTTTAAATATATTTTAAAATGTAGTAGTTTATTCCTGTGATGGCAAAGCTGCATTTTCAGCATCATTACTTCAGTCTTCAGTGTCACTTGATCCTTCATAAATCATAATATGCTGTGCTCAAGTAATTTTTAGTGCATATTTAGTGTACAAGTAACATTTCTTATTATTATCAATGTTGAAATGTCGTTATGCTTAATATATTTAACTGTGAGGCATTTGTTTCAGGATTTTTTGATTGAGAACAGCATTTATTTGAATTAGAAATCTGTTGTCGCATTATAAATGTTTCTGCTACTTTTGATTAATTTAATGTGCCCTTGCTAAGTAAAAGTCTAAAAGTTTCTTTAAAAAAATCCCCAAACTTTTGAAATATTATATTATATTATTATTTGAACATTCACATATTATGAAATTGTTAAGTAGGAAGACTGAGGCCAGTCAGAATTTAAGTCTGAATTAGACATATTTGACTGAATAGATGTGAACTTAATAGGTCAAAAGGGGCCAAGTGTGAATTTTCTAAATGAGAACCAACCTCTGGCCGAAATGCCCCTGAAACTTCACACATAGATTAGCACAGGGGAAAAGACCATGACATCTCATGATGTCATGGAAGCCACTCTCTTTAAAAGAGTCTAAGCAGAGGAAGTGAGCTTCAGAGTTCAAGAGCGTGCAGTATGGAGATCAAAACCGGCTTTGTTATTCACATTCTGATGTTGATTGTAGGAGGTAAGACAAACATATTTCTTATTTGTAACGGTTTAGGATATATCTCTGACTTAATAAAGTGGCATTGCGGATGTATTTACCTGTTACCTGCAGGTAGTTTGCATGGGCATGTGTTATGTTTGGGCATAGGTTACGTTGTCCAATGTGTTAGTGCTTTCATTGTTTTATTGTACGATGGCGTTTGATAGATTTCTACATGATTTTAACAGTCATTGTGCAACTCGTTTCATTTATTACTATAGATTGGGTTGAATGATATAACTTTAGTTTTTACGTGTACTCACCTTGTGGTTGTAGGAACAGGAAACTATTCTTGAATACAGTATCATCACAGCAGTGGATGTAAAGCTTTTCAATAATGGACCTAAATAATGAAAAACAGTATCCGTGATTATACTGCACTTATTTAAAAATGATAAATAAATTACATTATTAAATGGAATTAAGTTCAAAGGTGAATAAAATTAATATTACATTTAATTAATCATTGCACTGTAAAGGTTTTAGTGTAGGCTACTAACTCCCACATACAATTGCACATTAGGCATTATGGGTCATTTTACACCTAAAAAAGGACACAAATATTCACACCCCCATGTTGCCTGATTTAGAACTTCATCAGTTTGATATGTTTACACCTCTGTGAATAAGGTTTTAACACCACTGTTTCCTGTTCCAGCACCAGTATGTCTCTTTATGTGTCACAGTGGCAAGTTTTCTCTCGCTGCAAGATTGAACCACACAAGCAAATAAAAGACCACTTACAGCAGTCACTCTAATGCAAAGTGTAGCCCCTCTCACTTTCAGCCGCAGCTTGCGAGAGCGCTGAGAATACTCACATGAGTCAGAGCAGAGCGTAGGGTGTCTGTGCTGCGGTCTTATCTGCCCCCTTATCAACCTACTGTTCTTCCATTAAAGTAGCCCACCTCTTGACTTTATATATGTTTAACTTTGATCAATGTCTTTGGTTGGAATGTTTTGTTAAAACTTGATGATTCTCACTTACTTCTCTTCTTTCTGAACAGGAATAAGAGAATGTTCAGCAACAAAGTATATTACAGTGGCAGAAGGAGACACACTGGTATTGAAATGTCCACAAAGAAATTTAAGCGAGAATGCATTCATGGAGTGGAGAAATCCACATGGTCATGTTATGTACTTCAACAAGATCAGAGGTGAGGGCGAGCACAGTGTATATTGTGCGAAAACCAGTGAAAAACACATTTCAAACACTGTTACATTTCCTCTTTGTTGTATTTCATAAACATTAAAGATTAATGTCATGTTCCCGCACAGGTCTACGAGATTCAAGGAGCAACATTTTTACTTCAAACAACTCTGAATATATGTTACTCCTGTCTAACATTACCTTCGACGATGAAGGGCTTTATAAATGTCTTCTGTATGAAGATAAAGTCATTTCAAAAAGATTCAAAGTAAAAGTTCTGGGTAAATATAAATACTTTATCACTCATCTTTTCTGAAAGCATGCATAAAATGATTTGCAGATGAATAATGGAATATAAAATTAGACTCTTTTTGATCTGGTCACAGGAACCCCCAAAATAGATATGGCTGAGTATGAAGATAAAGTAATCCTCAAATGTTCAGTGACAGCGAATGGCAACCCACCTGAACTCTCTTGGCGAATCAATGGGGTTGAAATTGAAGGTAAGTTACGAGAAGTGTCTCAGTCTGAGTGGGCAGACAGTTAAGGGGGAAGGCAGTTTCCAAACTTTTGACCGGTAATGTGTTTGTGTGTGTGTATATAAAAGAATGAATACTTCTAATCAGCATGAATGCTTTAAATTGTGGCAGTAAAGACATTGATAATGGTACAAAAGATTTCTCTTTCAAATAAATGCTGTTCTTTTAAACTTTCTATAAGAATCCTAAAAAAAAATCACAATTTCCACAAAAATATTAAGCAGCACAGCTGATTTTAATGCTGATAATAATAAGAAATAATGTTTCTTGAGCACCAAATCAGCATATTAGAATGCAGGCTTGGTGAGCATAAGATACTTCTTTTAAAAAACATTGCAAAATATAACCCACAGACATACTGTGAAACAGTCTAGATATATTGACAGATAAAGTCCCATGCCTTCTGACATTTCACACACTGTGAAACTACCAATACCTCGTGAAAAATAGAGGAACCACAATATTCTGAAGCAGGTCAGCTAAGGATAAATGAAACAATGGTACTATCAATTGTAAATTTAGGGTGTTTCTCATACTAGTTGAATTAAAAATCACAGATTACTGAATATGCCCTGTTTTGCCCTAACAGCTCTACCCAATACCTTGCGAGAGGGAAGATCCAACAGGTCACTGGCAGTTAGCATCTTAACAATCAAAACTCATATCAGGGAAGCAACGGTGATGTGCATGGCAAAACACAAAGATCTCCCAAAACAAGTGGTGGATTTTATCATCATTGAAAATCACTGTAAGTACCACAAATGGTACATATAACCATGCAGTTTCAGTACATAAAACCGGTTCCGCCATATGTGCTTACACCTTACCACCACCACTGATTTCCCAAGCATGTGACCAAAAATAGGAGCACTTTGCCTTATATGACATTAGCCATTATTAGAAAAGGGAAATGAAATATTAGGGGATTTTGTTTGGCTGTGCTGCACAGGGAAAGTTAATCTACACTTCAGAGTATTTGGTAGTTTCCTAGTGAATTTGTGGTCCACATTAGAGTGATCAATCACATGATGTAAGGGAAGTCAGCTATTTCTTTGAACAAAACAGGCTGTGTTCCCCATCCAGAATAGACACACTAACTGATTAACAAATACTTTAAAAAGTCAGATTCTTATAAGCAAACAGTCAACAGTAAATGTTTTTATTGTGTCTTCACATAGCTGTTACGGCCTCCACATCAAGGTATTCCAGTACTAGAGATGTGCTAAAAACTGAGACAATGACCACAGTCACTTCTGCTCCAGCCATTAGCAGTACCGGTGAGTGTTTCTCTTAATTTCATGTGTTTGGACAAGTAATAAAATGTGTGATATCACACCAATTACACTACATAAACTAGGAGTATTTTAGCCAGCGCATGACAGAATTTTTTAAATACAGCTCAGATAAAAAATAAAAGCAAAACCCCCTTCTGTGTGAGGGCTTCACATAAAACCACACACTAGAAATGGCTTCTGTAACTCTCTGCCTCCGCCTACTGGTAGCTTTTGCAGTAGTCACTTCTAGGCAGTATTACTGCTTATCTTACCTTTTTGATTTTTAAATTTGATACCTCACAACTGATTAACAAATACACCATCTGATCACAGCACACATGGAATTGTCGTCAGAAAATACTGAAGTGCTCCCAACAGGAGACAACACTACCTCAAACCACAGACAAGGTAAATTATGCAATTTTGCATGATAAAACACTTATTAACAATATTACAATTTCATGTAAAAGCTGATGTGTGTTTTTCAGTATTTCAGTCAACTTCAGTATTTGTGCGTTGTGTTTAATTAATTTGCTTTGTGATCTCTTTTAGTAGAGGAACATTCTACTTCAACAGATATAAACTTGACAAGTAAGTGTTATTAAATTCATTTCATATTAACATGACACATTGAACATAATATAGGCTACCATTAAATTCCTGCTTATTTTATGTTGTAAAATTAATCTCAAATCTACCTTTGCATTTCAGCACAGAACATAAACTCTTCGGAGACCATATCACCCGAAGGATTCATGACCAAAAATGGCACCAACTCAGGTGTGAAGCTCATAAAAAAATAAAATGATTTATTGTCAAGCCAGCAAGACAAAATTTCCACCTTGTTCTCACATAAATGATTGCTAATTGCAAGTCCAAATTAAAATCAAAGTAACATGGAATTATTGCAGTGCTAAAAAGAGACTTTTTCTTATGCCTTTGTGATGATATCCTAAGAATTTGATGATAATTATATTACTTTGTGTATTTGCAGGCTTTGACATAGGGGACCAAGACAAACAATACAATCGTAAGGAAAGCTCACCACTGCTGATCCTGCTGGTCACAAGCCTTATCATATGTTTACTTATTGTAGTCATCTTCTTTGTGATCAGACTGCGACGGGCACATATAGCCTGGAAAAAAGGTATTTTAAAATAATCTATATATTTTAACTTTAATTCAGGCTTAATTTATATTCTAGGGTTTAGCTGTGATTTAATTCCTGGATACAGTTTTTTTTTTTCATTTTAATCTGATTTTATAACAGAGAATGAAGAATCTGACCAGTCTGTGGAAAGCAGCAAATCAAAAGCCAGTCATGAAGAAAAGCAATCCCAGGGGAGGAGAAGACAAGGTATAACCACTTAAACCATCTAATCTGGTAGATCAAACACACAAGCTTTTGTGTCTTTGCCAACTACAAATTTTTCATATTTCTCTTAATTTTCTTTCTAGGCTTTTGGAACTCAAATTTCACAGAATACAGAGTGGAAGAAACGCCACAGAATACAGAAAATGCAATAGCTACAGTAGATGTGATCACTGAGACACAAGACACAAGTTCAAGAACAGCTTGTAACAAACTTGACGGAGCTTGTGTCAAGGAGACTGAACTTTAGAGGGAAATTCAGCTGTATCTGAATCCTCATCAGAGATTGAACTAATTTTGCAGTTCTGTTATGAACAATGGTGCTCACTAAGCCTATTTTTGGAAAAAAATAAAAGATGATAAATATAGGCTTTTGTATATACTGTTAGCTATTCTGCATTTACATTGTTGCTGGTTAACATTATTTTTATACTGAATGTAAAGAAGGGTTTTATTATGTGTTATTTACAGTTTAATAACTTTAACTTTTGATCATGTTCCCATGATCAAATTGGAAAAGACTGCATGACGTTTCAACATAGGATATATTAAAAATTGGTCTTTTTTTATACCTGAAATAGCTGCTGCTCTCCCTGTTTCAAAAGTCAATATGAATGAAAAATTAAATGAACTGTTTTTGTATGAAATAAAACTCTATTTTATATAACATGTGAATGCTATGCTTGGTGAATCTTCTAGCATGTGATAATGGATATATTATAAATTGCTCAGTTTTTTATGTAACTTCCTCTTCAGTATTATTTTAGACAAAAATAACCCCATAAACTCACTAAATATATATAAAGATTTTTGGCACCTAATATGTGACTTTTCTGTGTTTAGTGAATTCCATGAGAGACACTTCCTAATTGTTTTGGTGATTCGAATTGTTCGTTCGTATCGCCACCTACTGGGCTATTATGCAATAGTTGTTTCCCTCTGATTCGTTTACTTTCCTTTTCTCATTTAGTTTCCTTCATATCCCCTTTTCTCGATCATATAATATTATTTAATAAACAAATATTTTACACTGTCCCAAACCCTAGATCAATCTGGGCTCAGGTTTCAGTCGGCGTTGTGTGTTCAGCTCCTCATGTGATTACCAACCCATTGTAAAAGAGTATCAAACATGTGCTTTATGCGTATTGTTAAAAGAAAATCCAATTCGATCTCTATTACAAACTGGACTGGTATGTAACGACTGACATGCTTTACTAGACAAGACCTTATGTTCTAAACCAAGGTCATTTCAAGATATTTTTTATTGATACATTTTATTTATGTGCTTATCTTAGCGTATTCTACGAGGCAACACCTTTGTGTTTTGCTGTATCATCGTCGCATTTCTAGTGAATTTCGTTCATATATGTACAGCAGGACAAACTGTTCCGCATTGACATCGATTGCGGCAAAACTGAGGGGGATGGTATGGGTTTTTTTCTAACCAGTTTTGTTTTATCTTTGGTTCTTCCTCAATGGGCGTGGCTACACGAAGTATTACGATTTTACATTGGTGCTTAGGGGTTGAAGTCTAGTTATCTGAAATCTCATTGGCTCAGCTACCGGCAATAAATGCTGTTCTAGAACGTTCGATCATTCTCTCTTACCGAAGCAAGGCGAGGCAGTTAGTCGCCATTCCAGCTCTCCAACCGGCATCTTCACTCATCTCTGTAATTTCCAGCTTGGTAAGGTCTTTGTTCTCCCTTTCTGAATTATATTGTGTTTACAATCTCACAGAAGAAAAACGCTTCTCTGCTTGCACCGCGTTACCACTGGTTTGTTATAAAATGTGATTTTAGAGAGCTAAATGTAGTTTTTATTTTGATTTATATCGAATATGTTTCCATGTAAGTTATGCTGAACCGGTAATAATGATTCCGTTATTGTATTTAGTGCCGCTGAGTTGCATTTTACGAGTAACGTTAGTTTCTCTTAACGTTACCTAATCTGCTTTTTAGTATTCACTCTTGCTCTTTTTCGAAGAAAAATTAAAGTCTGATAGATTAAGCTACTCATTTTAATTACTACAGGCAAATACTTGAGAGAACAATGTTAAATTTATACTGCAGCTGGCACCTCGTGTAATCTTACCACGCGCCTCAACCGACCTTAATCTTTGATTAGATTTACATGGTCACACAATACCGGTTTATCTTTATTTAAATGTTCATGCTTTAATTTAACACCGTAACGTTAACCAAAAAGGTTTGAAACTGCATTTTGAACCGATTCCGGATTCAGTGTTTGACCATAGAATATTCTAGAGGCTCAAACCACGTGGTCTGACGCATATCCGCATGTGCTCCCGGCCTGGGCTTGGCATTATGTGGTTTCACAGCAGTATAGTTGGCTAATCAAAGAAGTCTGGATCACTTTCGCTTTTTGTACTTCAAAGCACCTGACTTAATTCTCTTTTTTTTTTTTTTTTTTTTTTTTTTTTTTTTTTTTCAGACACAATGTCCAAGGGACCAGCTGTTGGTATTGATCTTGGGACCACCTACTCCTGTGTAGGTGTCTTCCAACATGGAAAAGTTGAAATCATCGCTAATGACCAAGGAAACAGGACCACTCCAAGCTATGTAGCATTCACAGATTCAGAGAGATTGATTGGAGATGCTGCGAAAAACCAGGTCGCTATGAACCCCACCAACACCGTCTTTGGTAAGTAGTCACTTTATAGAAATGAATTTAAAAAAAATTATTCGCTGTGATGAAGTTGATTCCTTGCCATTCGTAGTTTCCACCAGAGGTTGAAAAACCAAAGATGGCCCAAGCACCTTCCTTGGATGTCTGAGCGAAATCCTTGTAAAGCTGTTGTATGGGATTTAATTTGTCAAACCTCTATATTCTAAACCTATATCTTGTTCTCCTACAGATGCCAAGCGTCTGATTGGCCGCAGGTTTGATGATGGTGTTGTTCAGTCTGACATGAAGCACTGGCCTTTTAATGTCATCAATGACAATACCCGTCCCAAAGTTCAGGTTGAATACAAGGGTGAGACCAAGAGCTTCTACCCTGAGGAGATTTCTTCCATGGTCCTCACCAAGATGAAGGAAATTGCTGAAGCCTACCTGGGAAAGGTGAGCAATCATTCAGTTGTCGAATAGCTCTATTGAACTCCCCTTTGACTTGATGTGTTTCGCTATGATGAAGTTGATTCCTTGCCATTCGTAGTTTCCACCAGAGGTTGAAAAACCAAAGATGGCCCAAGCACCTTCCTTGGATGTCTGAGCGACATGCACAATGCTGTAGTTGAATTAAAATTGCCTTTTGTTTCAAGTGGCAACTAGCATCTTAACTTGCACTCTCCTTGCAGACTGTATCCAATGCTGTGGTCACCGTGCCTGCTTATTTCAATGACTCTCAGCGACAGGCCACCAAGGATGCTGGAACCATCTCTGGCTTGAATGTTCTACGTATCATCAATGAACCAACTGCTGCTGCTATTGCTTACGGTTTGGACAAAAAGGTTAGTTAAACGTGCATGTCAAAGTAGCTTTATGAACTGGTGACCTCGTTCAGTTCTTTTTAGCTTAAGTTTCGCTATGATGAAGTTGATTCCTTGCCATTCGTAGTTTCCACCAGAGGTTGAAAAACCAAAGATGGCCCAAGAACCTTCCTTGGATGTCTGAGCGTCCGTTTTATTCTGAGTGTTGTACAGCTTATTGATGGGTGTGCAGATACTTAGTATTTTATTCCTCTTTCCAGGTTGGTGCTGAGAGGAATGTCCTCATCTTCGATCTTGGTGGTGGCACCTTCGATGTGTCCATCCTCACCATTGAGGATGGCATATTCGAGGTAAAATCTACTGCTGGAGACACTCATTTGGGTGGAGAAGACTTTGACAACCGCATGGTGAACCACTTCATCACAGAGTTCAAGCGCAAGCACAAAAAGGACATCAGCGACAACAAGAGAGCTGTTCGCCGTCTCCGCACCGCCTGTGAGAGGGCCAAGCGTACCCTCTCCTCCAGCACTCAGGCCAGTATTGAAATCGACTCCCTCTATGAGGGCATCGATTTCTATACCTCAATCACCAGGGCCCGTTTTGAGGAGCTCAATGCTGACCTCTTCCGTGGCACACTGGACCCAGTTGAGAAGTCCCTTCGTGATGCCAAGATGGACAAGGCTCAGATCCATGACATTGTCCTGGTTGGTGGTTCCACTCGCATTCCCAAAATCCAGAAGCTGCTCCAAGACTACTTCAATGGCAAAGAGCTCAACAAGAGCATCAACCCCGATGAGGCTGTCGCCTACGGAGCAGGTGAGCTATTTAGATTTTTATTCTTGCTGTTTATTATGGTTCATTCGCTATGATGAAGTTGATTCCTTGCCATTCGTAGTTTCCACCAGAGGTTGAAAAACCAAAGATGGCCCAAGCACCTTCCTTGGATGTCTGAGCGACTTTTGTCACTTCTATCTGACCTTCTCAAGTTGCCCAAGGTTCTTATTTTTCACTTCTGTTCCAGCTGTCCAGGCTGCCATTCTCTCTGGTGACAAGTCTGAGAACGTTCAGGACTTGCTGCTGCTCGATGTCACTCCTCTGTCCCTTGGAATTGAGACAGCTGGCGGAGTCATGACCGTCCTCATCAAGCGTAACACCACCATCCCAACCAAACAGACTCAGACTTTCACCACCTACTCCGATAACCAGCCTGGTGTGCTTATTCAGGTGGGCACCAAGTAATTCTCTTATGAGTTTAGTCTTGTCACAAGTCCCTTGGATCTCTTTTTAACATTGCTGTCTTATTTTACTTCCCTTTCTGCTCAGGTCTATGAGGGTGAGCGTGCAATGACCAAGGATAACAACTTGTTGGGCAAGTTTGAGCTTACTGGAATTCCTCCTGCACCTCGTGGTGTTCCCCAGATTGAGGTCACCTTTGACATTGACGCCAACGGCATCATGAATGTTTCAGCTGTTGATAAGAGCACTGGCAAGGAGAACAAAATAACCATCACCAACGATAAAGGTAAATCTTTCTCTAAAATACTAAAATATTTAATGACTTTGCCGATCACTGCAGAGGTTAACTGAAAATGTACTTCAGGTCGTCTCAGCAAGGAGGACATTGAGCGCATGGTGCAGGAGGCTGAAAAGTACAAGGCTGAAGATGATGTGCAGCGTGACAAGGTATCTACCAAGAATGGTCTGGAGTCCTATGCCTTCAACATGAAGTCCACCGTTGAGGATGAGAAACTAAAGGGCAAGATCAGTGATGAGGACAAGCAGAAGATCCTTGACAAGTGCAATGAAGTCATCGGCTGGCTTGACAAGAACCAGGTATGTTTTCCATCAGTTGAGACATTTGTTCAATCATGTGGCTTTTTGATTACTCTTAACTTGCATTGGCATACCCAAAATGACTTTGCAACTGTTTGAAAACTTTCAGACTGCTGAGAGGGAGGAGTTTGAGCACCAGCAGAAGGAGCTGGAGAAAGTATGCAACCCCATCATCACCAAGCTGTACCAGAGCGCTGGAGGCATGCCCGGTGGAATGCCTGAGGGTATGCCTGGTGGCTTCCCAGGAGCTGGCGCTGCTCCAGGAGGTGGATCCTCCGGCCCAACCATTGAGGAGGTTGACTAAGCCATTCCAAAGCCACTATTGCTACCTCCATAGCAATGTTTACTGTTGCCCTCTGTAGTTGGATGACTCAAGTTACTTTTGTGACTTTAAGATTACTTCAACTTGCAGAGTGATTGTTATAATTAATAAAAAATGGGGGATTAAGGGATCACATTTCCAGATCACCGGGAACTGATTTTCTACCTAGATTGCACAACCTATTTATCGACTTGGGAAATGTGAATTTCATAAGACTTTTTCAACTGCCTCAATGCTTTGAAGGAAATGAATAAAATGGTCACTTATTCCCAATGCTGCCTCTGTATTTTTATTAAATCTTGTGGATATAACATCTGTTTGTGTAGTAAGGTTTTGACCTGAAATGCTGAAGTTTAAAAATTGGATAGACCTTAAATTCTTTAAACCCTAAATATAAGGGGTTAAGTGTCTGACAAGGGCAACATGGGCTTAAAAGGCTCTGACAAAGTCTACTAATCACTTGTGGGAAATAATAAATTCGAATTTGAGGGAGTATATATTTTTCGGAGGTGTTTTTCTTTTGGCAAATTGACTGTTAAAATTAGGTCTTAAACTAAAGTCTCAACGCTAATCAGCCAGTGGGGCATCGGGCATGAATGGTTAAAATTGCGTTTAAAAAGTTGTAGTGCTCGTGTTACGCTCCATGAGTTTTCCTTATGTAGCCTAACTATCTAACTTATGTACATGTTAAAATATATGATTTTCGTTTACATTGATAATGAGAAACCCAAGTCTTTCGTAACGGTCCTAAGATGTTTTTGTCCGCAGGGGTGCTAGAAATAGTTCTGCGCATGCGCGGACAGCTGTAGCGTCTAGGTTTCCACGGCAACAGTTCAGCAAACGAAACGTTTCCTGACATGAAGACTAATCTTTCGATATAGATCGCAGGTAAAAACGATCAAATCTGGAGCATATCTATGGATTTGTGTATGAGGTAATGTTTTGATGCTGCAGAATTTATTTGCATTGTCAGTGTTTAAGAATCCTTTACACATAGCAATGGGCAACAACACACAGCTTAACTGGAACGTCAGCCAGTCAACAACCGGATGAACTTTCAACATTTAACTAAAATAACGCTTAATAACGTAGCTAGCTGAATTAAACTGAATATATATATATATTTTTATCAGTCCTAATGTTAATTTTGCGACATGAAGACGATCGTCTTTGAGCAACAAGGCCATCATGAGCTCAACGGGCCTGAGGCGCTGAAACAGTCAAAAGTAAAATTTAACATGACCAAAGACTCTAGTCCAAGGGATAATGTGCCCGATTTACCGCTGATGTGGGATTCCCTGGAGTCAGATACTGAGAGTTTGGTGCAGGAGAAGGAGTACCAGCGAGAGCTTCAGGTGTGCAGTGACCTCCTCTCTGCTGAGAACTTCAAACAACATTGTGCTAAGACTGACAGCGAGGAAGAGCATCTTGATGTTTATGATAGTCTGGATCTGAAACCAAGACGGGTGAAGGGACCACATGCGCCACTGAGGTAAAACAACAGTGCTACAGAGCTATTTCCACCTCCAATAATAGTTGACCTGGCATTTCAAGCAATCTCATGTGATGTAAAATGCTATCATCTTGTAAGTTATGATTGTTATACAGGAGGTTTTATGACCTCATATTAATTGAGAGATTAGATTCGGATATTTTTAAAAGGATAGTCCACCCAAAACATTACAATTCTGTCATCATTTAATTAGGCTACCCTCATGTCTTTTCATTCTTTCTTCTGTGGAACATACATAGGCTAAAGCAGATATTTTTGAGAAATGTCAGGTTTTTTCCCCCCACACAATGGAAGTCTGTAGTAACCAAAACAGTTTTGTTACCAACATTCTTCGAAACATCTTCTGTGTTCCACAGAAGAAATAAAGGTACAGGTTTGGAATGACATGAGGGTGAGTAAATTATGACAGTGATTAAAAAATAGTTTGAAGTTTGCAAGGAATGGTGACTCTTACACATTCTAAAATCACAATGTTAATATCCTTGTAATTTGTGAGCTACGCAAATTGCTGATGGCTGTTTGTCAAGTCGGTGCTGTATTTTAATAAACAACATCCTTACTACTCCTAAATGCGTTTGTAGAGGTTTCATATCTGTCGTCATAATAAGCTCTCTGCCAAGCAAATCCAGTTCCCAAAGCTCAGAGGCATGTTGCATGAAGCCAGTTTTAGTTGCTACCCAGGTAAGCTTGAGATTAGTTTAAGCAAGTCTGTTTTTTTTCTGGCTCAAGAAGGTGGATTGGTTTTTTAGCAGTGTTCAACGCCATGGACTTATGCTACACGGCTAACTTGCTCCAGAGCAGGTTTTATTCTGGGTTAGAGATCGCAAACCAAAACCAGATCAAACAGCTGTGAGCAAAGTGACATATATCTGATGCAATAAATCCACTCCTCCTTTATCTCGTGCTCCACTGAAATAATTTTAGAGAAAAAAAATGCCTGTCTTTTGCCCATTAGGCCCATATAACATTTAGAAAGGGGGAGCTCGACGTCACACTCCACCCATGGCTCTGCAGTGAGCAGCCTCTGTCATTTTTTGTTAATTATTAATTCATTAATATAAATTATTATTGATATTAATATATCCATATAATCATTATATGAATTGACAATTAATATACAAATTAGCATTTAAATGTGTGTGTGTATATATATATATATACACACACACACACATACACACACAGAGCATTTAACATTACTAAGCTTATGTATTTTATTTTGAGCTCATTGCGGACCTATATAAATTATTATTTAAACTCATATCAAACGCATTGATAGTCTGATGTTTTCTTTTAGCTGCCTTCTCAAACTTTCAATGCAGCGACAGTGTTTATTCCTGATTTGTAAACACATTTAAATTCAGGATATTTTTCAGAACTATCTCTAAATCTTCGACAGAGAAGTGAATTGTACTGACGCTCTCACGAGAATTGAATTAAACTGATGCTCTCCATGTTCCGTGTGATTGGCTGTTCGCTGCATGTGTTACACTTTCAGGTGCACGTGCTTCCGATGTAATTGCAAACTCTGGATTAAACCTGAGTTGACATAGAATGGAGTGTTGTGAACCTGATCTAAACCAGGTTGTATTTGTTTGCTTTTGTCAACTTGCTTTGTCACCTACTATGAAACTCAGAGTTTGTTCAGCTAGCTTCATGCAGCAGCAACAGGCCTCTGGTGTGGTGGTGATGACAGTCATTTTTTTCAGTTCTTGAGCAGAAACAGTTCTGATAGCAACCTGATAACCTCTGTATGGTTGGATTCAGTCTATGATCATAATAAAGTTACCTTTTGCTTTAGTTGCACTTCTAATATTTACTGTCAGCTGCTTTAAAGGGATACTCCACCCAAAAATGAAAATTATGTCATCATTTACTCACCCTCAAGTTGTTGCAAACCTGTATGAGTTTCTTTCTTCTGCTGAACACAAAGGATATTTTAAAGAACGATTGGAACCAAACGGTTGTTTGGCACCATTGACTTCTATAGTAGAAAAAAAATACAATGGAAGTCAATGGTCCCAAAGTTCCAATCGTTCTTCAAAATATCTTCCTTTGTGTTCGGCAGAAGAAAGAAACTCATACAGGTTTGCAACAACTCAAGGGTGAGTAAATGATGACATGATTTTCATTTTTGGGTGGAGTATCCCTTTAAAGTTACCCTTTGACCCAGAGGTCAAAAGTACAGAAGAATGAGCCAAGCAATAGACTTTCCAGGATCATAACTGTCTCATTTAAGGTGTGTCTTCCATCTGCTAATGATCTATTTTTCACATGTGAAATGTAGGTAAAATGTTTTAAATGTACTAAAAAAGATAATATACTGGCAAGCATTCATGTATTAGGTTGTAGGCTAAGAACCGTGTATCAATGAGAGTGAATTGCCTATCGAATATCCCTCTGTTTTGAATGTCAGGTTTCTTGCTTCTGTTGCTAAAATAAACTGAATAAACAACGACAATAGACCTTATTCACAGCAGCTGTATCTTTGATTTTATACGGGAATGAAAGCGAGGCTGTGAGGGATAGACATACATCTCTTCAGTGAGTGTACTGTTATTTAATGTGTTTTTGGATTGTTCTGCTGACGAAAACACTGCAAAAATATATTTCCAAGAAATTTAAATAGACAAAAAAATCCAGACAATGTAAGCTGTGGTACATTTTAAGTGATTTAGGAGCTTTATAAAGCTTTTTACAGCAGATGCCACTGAAAACAAGTGTATTCCTAACAGCCTCGCTTTCATACATATCATGGCGCTGCTCTGAATAAGGTCTATACCTGAAAAAAACTAAATGAAAGACATCACCAAAAAAAAATGACTATGAGTTTTTTGTGTTTAGCTGCTCTGCAAACAGCCGAGATGACTGACAGCTTTTATTCACATGTCTAATAGATAATGACAGTCTTTGAAAATGATGTTTGCGCTTGCATTTTAATTGAGCCGAAATACCCACTAATGTTTGTACTTTCCAAACAAGTACCCTCATTTAGGGAAAATTAGATTTTTAGTTTGCAGGACGTTACCACAATAAGGTCTCATTCAGCAGTCTGTTAAAAAGCAGTTGCTTTGTTGCCAATGAATGAACAAGCTCTCTGCGCTGGCGGAACACAGATTGCTGGAATCTGAAGTGTGGATCACCGCATCTGTCTCCACTCCTTCGTCTCCAGCCCAACTGTTGTGTCCGCCACTCAAAATCTGCCTCGGGATAAAAACGGGAGGCGTTTGTTTTAATTTTTTTGCAGACTGATAGCCGATGCGCTGAAGAGGTACTTAACCCCATGCACAGTTTTTTTCATAATGGTTATGGCGAACCTTGACAAAGACTTTATTGTCGAAGCGAAGCAGCTCCCTTATAATATTTTCATGCTCAAGAATGAAATCCTGCGAATGAATGGCGTGCAGCAATATTTAACATAATATCATTGAAGCTAATAACTACCCATTTAGTTTACATCCTCTTTACTGCACACATTGTCTTTATAGAGACTCAAGTGTCGCATTCAGAATGAAATGAGTCTGTGTTTCCTATTGGATTTAATTCTGACACATTTATATTAACACAAGAGAGACTTTGCATGTTAAAGACCCCGTCACAGCTGCGAGCCCACGGCGCATTCTCAAGACCATGTCGGTGGAATCATTACAGAGCCATTCCTTGCCCTTTGCCCTCATTGGCTGAAGTGCCATGCATCCAGGCAGCCTCGTATTTGGCATCATGGGATGTGAAGAGCATCTTGTACTATTCAGAGGCACACAACAAAGAGGCACTCTTCTAATTATTTTAATGAGATCTTTTCATCCAATGATGCTAGGAGCACATTAGGTTGTAGTTTGAACATATTTCATATGTTTGAATTAGCCATTTGCAAAACTATCCTCAAATTGTGGTCTTCAGACCCATAGTCATTAGAGGTAAGAGAAGACGGTGGGGCGAGAGAATAGAACATGCTATTACCATTTCGCTTCGGCTGAGAAGTGTAGCTGATTTTTTTCCTTGTGTTTTGATGGCTGTTTGAGGCATTCAGACTGTCTTACTGACAATGCCGAAAGCACTAAATGAGACATACCCAGCCTGCTCTTCAATTTAAAGCTGTGTTTGACTTATTTCTTCTTAACTCTTTTTGAAATATTTCAGACAAACTCCCCCTGAAGATGAATACGCATACTTGCGCTACGACCCAAACTGGAGGGAGAATCAGGAAGGGGCTCAGGTTTTCGACCAGCTAAATGAGAGACTTTCTCTCGACTCGTTTGAGGGGTCTGAAGATAGTATTGAACCTTTGGAGAACTTTGCTCTAGGTAGCAGGCAAGATTATGTAGTTGTCAGTAATCCACCCACAGCTCAGATGGAAAATGCTTTATCCCAGCCACCTTCACCTCCTTTCCACCTGCACCCACAACAGGAAGACATTCTCGATACACCCGAATCAAAAAGTTCTTGCATGTCCTCTGAAGGCACAACACGGGATGATGGAAAGCATCTGAATGTCAAATCAGTTTCTCCCCAGAAGACAAGATCACGACATCTTTCTGATCTGAGGCCAGTCAGAGATAAGAAAGACATTGTGGAGCGTAACAAAGCAACTCTTGGTATCACACATAACCAGGGGTCTTACCTGAAAGCTCATCAGCATAAGGATAAACCAGATGAGACAAAGCAAGTAAGTATTTTTGGAACATTCCCCCATTTAAGGAAAATAATAGGTTTATTTTTTTCTCTCCCACATTCTTTATTCTCTTCATGATTAAATTTAGCTTAAACCATATACTATATACTACAGCAGTCAACATTTGAAGTGTCAACATCAAAAAAGTTCATCAAATTTGTCCTAAGACAAGACCGGGTATTGTTCAAAATTCATGTTTAACTTTGAAAGGTTTTGATCCACTGTAAATGTTGACTACTGTATTCGACTGGAAGCATTGGTGACCAAATTGAAGTCTCATGGCTAAACACTAGAGGGTGGACTAACACAGGAGACTGTCACAGTGTCCTCAATGTCAGATTTTGGGTATCGTTTAGGCCCAAGGCTAGTGTTATTCCATAGATATTTTCATGCGAATGATGACTCCATTCATAAAATTATTTTTTAATTACCCAATATCCTGAATGAAGTATCGCTATCGTTTTTTGATGTAATTCACCATTAATTTTAATAACTACATAATGACTGTCATTGCTTCCAGTAGTAGGCCTATTTTATAATTCTCGTTTTGTTAATTTTTATATTCATATTTAAATTTTTTAGAAGCCATGAAATATTAACTGAAGTTACAAGCACTTAAGTATTTAAGTTAAGTTAACTTAACTGCATATCACAAGTTGTTAGTATAAAAAAGTTTTCTGCGTATCTAGTAGAGACATTCCTTATGTTTTTGATTGTATATAAATATTCACAATTTTTGTGAATCAAAACAAAACGGACAAACAAAGCCATATCATGATCTGACCTTTATCTTTTAATCGGAATAAGTGACCTTGGTGTTTTCATTGCTCCTGGTTTTAAGGAGACTATACACTGCCTGTGTCACGGACATTAATTTGGCAGACACAGAGTGTTCAGATGGAGCAGAGAGAAGAGAATGAATCATGTCTGTCTATGTAGTGCCTATTATGAGTTGATCTGCACAACAGTGGCTGTTAAGAACATCAGAGGGGCATGGTTACCAATAGGCTCTTAGTTATCAGTGCACCTGGCCCAGGGTATAATTGGCAGGATTGGCTTGTCTGCACACTGTGGCTCATGTGTATTTGCTACATTTAAGACCTTACCCAGCCCATCTGAGCCCAGTCCCACCTTAATGTCTCACATCAGCTGCATTAGCATAGTGAAGAGCCGTTAGCATTGTGACATGGTAAACAGAGCAAAGCTCTCCCCGCTTTAGACAGTGCCCTGAATGCACCAGCGGTGCCCTGGTATGAATTCAGCGCATTGTCTATCCAAGAAATATGGTGCACTGTCAAGTTCCATTTACAAGGCGGCATTGTAAGTCTTAAAGAGATGGCTCATTGAAAAAATGTTTATTTTGAATTTATTTATATTTCACATCCCTTGAAAAAAAAAGTGTCAACTTCCCCAAAGAGAAAAGGACATTGTCCATATAGCCTTGTATGAGAGTAAATATCAGTCAAGATAATTTTAAAATATTAAGAGATGCTCTTAAACCTATAGAGATTTATCTGAAAAGCCACTGAAAAGGATTGACAAATATGGATAACTCAGTGTGAACAGGTTGTAATACTTGAAATCCCTTGTTTTATTCCAAGAGAGTAAACAAATGTTTGTTTGTTCTTAAAAAATATCAGTCAGATACATTTTTTACCCCAGGTAAGGGTTAATGGAATGTATTTAAATATGATTATTAAACCATCCTGGGCACAAATAATGATATGAAATATATCAGTATTTTTGTTGTTGTTGTTGCACAGAACATTGATATCGATTTTTAAAATTACGTTAGAATGATAGACTTGGAAACTCTTTAACATGTGAATGTCTAAATTCTTTCAAGAAATCAGTTCTTCGTGGCAGATTATCATACAACAAGGCTTTTGCAGTACAACGTAACACATGGAGGGCAATCATAATACTTCGGCCACTTGGTTAAAGGTTTGCTTTTTTTGTCATTTGCCTACTATGAGAGAGAGCACAAAACCTCATGCCTTCCGTTCGTTATGTAGCTAAGCGCCTGCTCGTAAATTTGATACACAGCCTTTACTTTTGCCCTTTTTTTCTGGCCCCGTTTCCTTCAAAGGGAATAAAAAGCCCCTCAGCTCCCATCAGTTTTCGACATCATTATCAGGGAGCGTCTGTTGGGCTTTTAAAAAGCCACTATTTACTCTTTCACAAACCCCTAACTCCCGATAATTAGCCGTGTTATTAAATGTACACAATCTCATAATGCACCAACTTCCTACCGGCATGTGTGGGAGTGATGATGAGCTCCAGCAGAGACCCCTTTGATAAAGACAGAAGTAGCAGTGCAATCTTCTGCCATTGCACTCAGCCCCAATCCCTCGTCATCCCCCAGACCCTCACTTCAAAGCCAGAAACATAATGTACAATCTCTTAATAGCTCTAGACCAAGGCTCCGCGGCTCTCTGCCACTGTATACCCTACCTCAGTGTAAACACCTAATCAAGATTGCCTGGGCGGTCACAATAGCAACCAAATGCAATTCAAGAATTGCGGCCCTTTGAAGTCTTCATCGCAAAAGCTGTGTTTCCCAGTCTTGAGGAAAATGGCAAGCTACAATCGCCTGACTTTGTTGTGCCACGTCTCGCCCCAAGAGGCAATTATGTGCCCCAATTTAACAGAATAGATATTACACAGCTTATGAAGCTCAAAATGCAATTTTGTTTGATCATTTCCTCAATTTGATTGAGATTATTAAAATGGCAGACAAAAGGCAGTGGTCGTGGATGGGGCAGAGGTTGTGGCCTGCTGCGGCTAAGAGGACATGAAGGGCAGGTCTGTGATGTCTGCTACTCACACACCTGTTACAGCACAGCTCAATCTCTCTACTCGAAATGATACTTGCCCGATACAGGAAAATGAGCTGGATGCGCAGCCTCCTATTAACCGTGCAGCATGGCAAACAACGGATATTGCAATACATTTTTGCTCCAATAGATATTTTCATTTATAATGAGGATCGCTGCTATGAACATTTGCACATTGCCTGCTCGTTGTTTTGCAATGCTGTTTTTTGGTGCGATTTCCAAACTTTCGGATTTTCAACTCTGATTCTTTATTTCACACAGTCCAATTGCTGTATAAAAATATGAACATCCATCCATCCATCCACCCAATCCACCCACCCACCCAATCCCCCCACCCACCCATCCACCCACCCACCCATCCATCCACCCATCCATCCATCCATCCATCCATCCATCCATCTTTTTGGAACCACTAATTGAAGACCACTGGTGCTGGTGGTTCACAAATCAGTTCCTTGCGCACATGGCCTTTCGTTAAATACATAGACCAGCATGGCTGCCTGTTTATTGATGGATATGTTACAACTCAATCCACTCACTGCTGCATGTGTCTCTTTGACCTTCCTCTATCACGCTTTCAGAATTAGCCGCATGCATTCAGGGACGCCGCAAGCTGTCAATACCATTGATCTGTGAGAATTGTCCTCAGCAGCCAAAGTGACTGGAAGTTTACTAAATGATTTTCATTACAGCATTAGCTGTAGATATTCCGCCTCTGAACGGGTACATTAAGAAAAATTGAGAGAGTGCACTGATGTAACGTGGATGTATCTAGACACTTATCTCCGAGAGAATCATTTTAAAGAGAATCAATAGAACACTCTTCTTGACACATACGGGTCGGCTCAGAGGAGCTGTGGATAGTAATTAGGAATAAAAAGTTGATCATAAAAAGCCAATTGAATTGTTAAGTTCGCCAGACACTCAGGGTCGAATAATTTTATAGACAAACCTGACTGGCTGTCAGCGCAGTTTTTGAGTAGGTGGATGATAAATTACAGCTGTCAGCACACTTTACACCAAAAGCGGCATGTAATTTATCGCCCAGCCATTTCTTCTCATTCTCACGAATGTCTTTGTTTCGCTCTCACGGTGCACAGTTCACCCCTGTTGTTTGCAGTCAATACTTGAATAAAAATGTGAGGCGAAATAATAGCATTTCATCAACATGGCAACAGGTGAATTGTTAAAAGGAGGCTTATCAAGCAGTCACTCCCCTGACCCTTCTTTCTTTTCTTCCCACAGCCCAGGAAAACCTCTTACGAGACTATCAGCACTCGTAGCCCGGAGAGTCAAGACAATGTCCGGGATCCCGAGCTGATGTGGCTCCAAAAAACACAAAAACTGAAGGTAGAGCTCACTTTATTGATTCCATCCATCTCTATCTGTGCAGACGTAGGTGGGGCTGCTTGGCACAACACATTGGCCTAATGCATAACAGTCTGCGAGGGCTTCCTCTCAAGATGAAAATGTCTGCACAGTGGGCACACTGTCACCCGGGATTTCATTTCTGCTGTGATGGACGCAATTTCTGATAGAGTTGTTCAGGCACAATGGAGCCTCTGAAATGTCTTGAAAAGGAGCCTGTGCCGAGGAAAGAGGGGGAATGGAGAAGCATCATTATTTTGAGCACTTGAACGGTCACCTTAATGCCGGCAAGCAGAGGAGTGTAAATATTTTCCCATTAAGAATGGTGCAAGCTGGTGTTGGCTAAATCAGAGGCATTGCATGCTGAGGCACAGCTCCAGACCTCACAAGAATAATGTCCGTCGGTCCCCCATGCATGCCAGGCTCGCCACAAAGAAACATTATATAAATGCTCCTGTCTTTCTTTCCTTTCGTTCATGACAATAGCTGTGAAGCCACTGTTATATAAGGACATATCTCTGCTCAATATGATGGATTCTTTTAACCCTTGCCCTGAAATAGTTTGAATTAGAGTGCGTGGGACACTATTGGCAAAACCTTTGTCATGCTTGCATTTGTAATTTTATTTTTAAGGGGCATTATTTTGTGCAAATGGTTTTTGCCTAAAGAGCCCTCATCATATTTGGGGAAAGTATTTAATTTATGCTATTTTCATTCTTTTTGTGCCTACAGAATTTGTAAAACAACATCCAGAATTTAGCCTAATGTCATTGTAACGCAGAATCCATTTGCAGTGCTTTGGTCAGATTTTTGACTTGCTTAGTTGGGGTTTAAAATTCACTGCACTGACACTATCAGATGAGAACAAAGTTTGAAAGGAATTGAGCTAGATGATGGCACTATTGTCTTCTGTAGAGCTGTTTTATAGCTGAATCAAATTTGTTTTGTAACTGATGGATTTTGCAACATCGATACTGTTATTGAACTGAACTGAATCAACACCGAATTGACTTGGGATGAATAACGTCACTATTGTCTTCTGTAAAGCTGCTTATTGAACTTGAAGTTCACAATTGATTAAAGGGTTAGTTCACCCAAAAATGAAAATTAAGTCATTAATTACTCACCCCCATGCTGTACCAACCCCGTAAGGCCTTCGTTCGTCTTCGGAACACAAATGAAGATATTTATGATTAAATCTGAGAGGTTCATGACTGCTACATAGGCTCCCTAAGGGAATGAATCCTGACGGCCCAGAGAGTCATTAAAGAAAATGTTTAAATATTCCATGTCGCAACAGTGGCTCAACTATAAGTTTATCAAGCGACGAGAATACTTTTTATGCGAAAAAACAAACAAAAATAACGACTTTATTCGACTATTCCTTTTCTTCCTTGTAGGCCTGAAACGAGACTTCAAGAGATTTCCACGACGCACGCGCGAGAACTTAACTGAAGTAGTTGAAGGAGATCGCAATTCTCGAGCGTGCGCGTCATGGAAATCTCTCGAAGTCTCGTTTCAGGCCTACAAGGAAGAAAAGGAATAGTCGAATAAAGTCGTTATTTTTGTTTTATTTCCGCACAAAAAGTATTCTCGTCGCTTGATAAACTTATAGTTGAGCCACTGTTGTGACATGGAATATTTAAACATTTTCTTCATTGACTTTCTGGGACGTCAGGATTCATTCCCTTAGGGAGCCTATGGAGGAGTGATCCAGCGGTCACATTTAATCAAAAATATCTTCATTTGTGTTCCGAAGACGAACGAAGGTCTTACGGGGTTGGTACAGTATGGGGGTGAGTAATTAATGACTTAATTTTTTTATTTTTGGGTGAACTAACCCTTTAACTTTTCACAGTAAATTAACTGAACCAACACTGAACTGACTCAAGCTGAATAATGACTCTATTGTCCTTTTAGAGCTGCTTTACTGCAGAATTTAAATTGGTCTCATATTTGATTAAGGTTGCATCAGTGATTCTGTAATTGTTCTGTTTATGACTGTGAAGGTGCTCTGAAACAATCTGTATTGTAAGTAAAGGTTACTTGACTTGACTTGAGATTTAAATCAATCTTATTTTTTCCCCTAACTATAGCAGAGCCATAAAGAGAGGAAGCAACCGAAGAGGAGGGAGCGAACCAGCAACCACCTAGATCAGCTCAAGCCACCGGTTCCTGAATCCAAACCCAGAGCACACCTTAAACCCCTTACAGAGAGACACGTCATCAGCGTTGATCACCTATCGCAGGACTCTGAGGAAACTCCAGTGGCCTACACCCATGATCCACCACAACACCAGTCTGGACTTCAATCTCACAGTCATGCTCCACCAACCGTCAACCTTAACATAAACCTCCACACACATGCCAGTCCAGCACAGCCACTGAATCTTTCCCAGAAAGAGACCATTTTAACGCTTGTTTCTGAAGCACTGCAATGGGACAGGCCTGATCTGTTTGATCCACCCTTTTTACAACAAGGTTATCACTCTGTGCTTCCCAATTCAGAAGGGCAGATGGGATTAGCTCCAAAAGCTGTTGTATCTTCCCCAGCCCCCCTCTCTGGAGTGGTATACGCTGTGGACAGAAGTGTTCCCCAGAGGCATGCTGGGAAACCTCTTACCAATGCGTTTGAAAATTCATCATTCAAGAATCACAACAGACTCAGGCAAGTCCACAAACATACTTTATGCAAGTATCCCAACACAGTATTAAGTATGCATATTCATAGTATATTCATACACTAGCCTATATTGTTGTTAAGGCTTAGGTGTGTCATTTTTAGTCCAGCTTAATGTGGATGTTTGATGGTCACATTTTGTCCTACTTGTTAATTTATTAAAAAACGGATTAAACATGTGTAATGTTTAATCCACTCCACCCGGGTCCTACTCGCCCTACTCTGTGCGGGCCTCCGGCGTGAGAGTCAGGCACTCTAACAAGAAGGCTAAAGACTGCAGCCTCTAGCTAGAGCGCCTATTGAGATCAGAGGAGTGAGGTTTACTCACACAGCGACTACTAGCTGGCCTCCGTTACACTCACCCCCCTAAACCTCACTCCCATCCGGGTCACGGCACCAATGTAACGCCTCCACCCGAGTCCTACTCGCCCCGCTCTGTGCGGGCGTCGAACCTGGGTCTCCGGCGTGAGAGTCGGGGACTAACAAGGAGGCTGAAGGTTTACTCGCACAGCGACTACTAGCTGGCCTCCGTTACACATGCAATTCATACATATAATGACTTCAGTACACCTATTCTTTAATAAGAATGTTTTTAAAAATAATTTTTTGGGGCAGCATTAAGTAAAAAATACCAGGGTGATACAACTGTTGTGGGGTCACAATGAAAAAAAAGAATGATCATAAATGATTAAGAAGAAAGTAGTTTAGCATGATCTTTTATTATTATTTCTTAAAATTCTTTTTTTTTTGTAACAAGATGGCTTCACACCAACAAAGCCTTGTTATGCAACCAACATGCAGAAAAAATACATAAAACAGGAAATGCTATAATTGAGAGGACCCCTGCAGACACTCATGAGTGTGGTCTCTTAAAACGTCATATAAAATGACCTTTTTATGACAAGGCAAGGTTTGTTCAGATAGTAAATTTTCTATCCAAAATACTTAATGATATTTATGTATTTATTCATTTAAAAAATGACTTTTACCTTGAACAATATATATTTTTTGTCATTTTATTTATCATTTGAAATGTATTAATACCATTTGGTGCCACTAATGCCACAGAAATAACACACTGCAGCTTTAAATACATTGATTTTATTGGTGTTAACTTTTAATAATGAAAAGCCTTGGCATTCATGATGTGCTCCATGTTTCTGTAGGATACCAATACTAAAATTGCCCACATCTCCTCAAGTGGAGGCCAGCCACTATCCACCTGAGCTTTTGCCCAATGATGAGGAGAGCGTGGGATCCTTTGTGCCCCCAACGCATATATCTGCTCCTTACACGGTGCTGCCCCCTATAGGACGAGCTAACGGCAGCGACACAGAACTCGGCTCGGATAGATCAGAGCAGCAGATGAATCCAATCTACAGAAGCAGCTCAGAAGGTTACCTTTCACAAATGGAAAAACTCAGACAGCTGAAGGCTAAAACAAATTATAAGGTGTGTATATGTGTTTAGTTTAAGAATCAGTGTGCTTTGCGTTCATGCATCATGTATCTAGTCCAATCCTGCTCCTGGAGGGCCACTGGCCTCAAGGCAAGATGGATCTAAACTCTGCAGGACAGTGGCCCTCCAGGACTGATTTTGGACACCCCTTACAAATAAATTTGAAATATTTAAAAATTTTCAAATATAAAATTCCATTTATAATATATTGATATATTGTTTCACAGTGTAAATAAATGAAATGATACACAGCAAAGGAATCATTTAAAAAAAAAATGGCACAATTTTTGTAATAATTAGCAATATAGCAAAACAAATAGCTCAATGACTACAACGTCCTGTTTATACTTAGTAACCATCTTTAAGTTGCCATGACAGTATCTCAATGGGGCCTGGTGCAGATGTAACGATTATTGTGTGGGCCGATTCAGACAGCAGGTTAATTGTATAAGTAATTGAAGACACTCTTAATTGCAATGAGATGATGATATAAGGCACGGTCACAAAGACGACATTGAAAAGCGTTAGAGGATGAGGTGATTAAGCAGCACCCCCGTCTGTGCGGACCAGGGCTGGTAAGATGGTGATTTGCATTTAATGATAGCCTCTTTGTCCTCTAGCACCTTGAGCTCTGCAGGAAAGTCTCTCTTAGGAGCAGACGTACTCAACAGCAACGTGCGACGGCCACCATTTACACAGACAGAATATTTAAGTTTACTCAACAGTTGTGTCCATTCACTTGAAGGAGTGTTAAAGGGATAGTTCACATAAAAATACAAATTCCGTCATCATTTATTTGTCCATACAATGAAAGTCTTGAAAGACTTTCATTGTATGGACAAAAACTTTTACTAAATGGATTAAAAAACACTGAGATGTTTTTCAAAATATATTCGTTTGTGTTTTACAGTAAAAAGATAGTTATACAGGTTTGAAGTAAATAACATCATTTTATAACATAGATCAGTAAAGTGTTCAGTGCTGCATGAAGATGTCACAATTTAAGGGTCATTATGTCATGGAACACATCCACTTGATGCTGTGTCCGGATTATACGGTTCTTACACCATAAAACAGATTGCTTTCCTGAGAGAAGCTTGATCTCCTCACCTTGATGTGCCCGCCATCATGTCTCATAGGATTATGGGATAAATTTGTAAAACAGCTAGTGTGGCAGCCCAAGGGGAAGCAGATCAGAGTGGAAAACAGCCATCCTGCAGTGTCCATGACCAATGGCTGAGCCTTGAGAACCTGAAGGAGCCTGACCTGATTAGTGCTTTTGTTTGTGGATTGTTGCATGAGTGCACCTTAAGATCAAGACCTACTTTCTCCTACTTTTTCTCACAATATCTTTGCTGTTTAGAACAGTTATGTGGATAATGCATAAATATTTATGAATTACAAAATGTCTTCTCAGGCTTATACGCTAAAGGACTACAAAGACATGAAACAGGAGGTGAAGCTTGGAGGTCTTGGACCAACAAACACAATACCAGAAGCTGTGGTAAATACTCACTTCAGATTGTATAAAGACTTAAGCATCTGACGATATTCATAAATAATGTTGTTAAATCTGAATCATTTGCGTGTGGAGTTATATGAGAGAGACTCAATGGATAATTGGTGCTCTCTTTGTTGAATATTGATTTAGCTAATCCCTAATTGCTACGTCCAATTGTCAAGTATGGCCGTGTCTCAATAACCGCCTCTTTTAATTTCCTCATGAATTTAAAAGACTTGTGTTTCTGAACACAATGGAAATGGACCAACTAATCTAATGAGCATAGCCCTCAAAAAGCAAGAAGAGATCGGCTGATGTAAAATTTTTATGTTTTTTACCGCTCACAGCCTGGGAGAGGTGTTAACACTGATTCTGGAGGGATGATGAGTTTTATTTGCAGCTGTTGAGTAGCTTCATGGATGGATGTACAAAGAAACAGAGGGGCCTTAGGGGAGAAATGGCTTAGGTAATTAAAGCTCCCTTTTGTAATCTTTTCTGCTGCTCTTTCTTTCACTGCTGTCAGGCAGAGAAAATTAGACGACAGAAGCTGTATTCAAATGTGATCCGCGAACAGAACAAGAAGATAAGTAGGATTCCATCTCTGTCGGCCAAGGACCCAGTGGGCAGTGACAACAAGGACACCGTTCCCAGGATGAAGGTATAGGAGAATCTCATTATGAAAACATGAGCTTTACTTAAAGAGATGGTTCACCCAAAAATTATAATTCTCTCATTAATTACTCACCCTCATGTCGTTCCAAACCCGTAAGACGTTTGTTCATCTTCGGAACACTAATGAACATGTTTTTGGTTAAATCTGAGAGCTTTCTGTCCTTCCGTTTGCGGCTACTCAACTGACAGTTTGACGCCTTAAAACAGTTTATAAAGAGATCGTAAAACTAATCCATCTGAATTGAGCTCTTTAGTCCAAATTTTGTAAAGAGACACGATCGCTTTATATGAAGGACAGATTTAATTTAGGCTTGTATTCACATATAAACATTGATCAGCAAACATAAACAGAAGCTCAACTGAACCCGCTTGACACGCGCACCTTTGCTTCGGTAAAACCTGGAAATGTGAAAAGGGTCAATTGGTTCTTGCGGAAGCTCAAATGTTCTGCGTAACACACAATGAACCTACTTGAGTTTTCGTTTACCACAACTGACGTGTGAGTTGATGTATATGTGATTAAAAGCCTAAATTCAATCTGTTCATTATATAAAGCAATCTAGTCTCTTCAGAAATTTTGGACTAAACCGTTCAGTTTATATGGATTATTTTTGCGATCTCTTTATGAACTTTTTGAAGCGTCAAAGTGGTAGTTCTCTACCACTTTGCTCTCAGATTTAATCAAAAATGTCTTAATTTGTGTTCCGAAGATGAATGAAAGTCTTACGGGTTTGGAACGACATGAGGGTGAAATGACAGATTTTTTGGGGGTGGGGGTGGGAGGGGGGGGGGGGGGGGGGGGGGGGGGGGGGGGAACTATCCCTTTAATTTGAAAAACATATAGCTTGCATCCAGAGTGGTTTACGTGTGTGTATATGTCATAATTTATTTCTTTATTATTTATTATTAATAGAATATTTAAATTGTGGCTAAAACCTTCATGTGGATAATATATATATATATATATATATATATATATATATATATATATATATTATCCATATATATATATATATATATATATATATATATATATATATATATATATATATATATATATATATATTCAATCTCAAATCATTTTTGCAATTTCATTTTGATCAGGCTTTAGAATATGCCAAAACTATTGCAAAGCCCAAACCTCCTCCAAAGTCAAAGGACAGAAACGGAAAGCAGCCCCAGAATCCGCAGGAAACGGACCCAATCCATCTGGCCACTCTGGAGATGTTGAGACGGCACGAGGATGAGAAACGTGCCGTGGCTCGCTTCAGAACCATTCATGCCATTTAATCTAAAGCCTTTATTCACTAAGATGCAACAGGCATGAGTTCTGTTAACTGCACTTCTATATAATCCTTATTTTTCCTTGCTTTAACTTTGTGTGTACTGTATATATTCCTAATACTTCTTGTAATCCTGCTCATTTGCAAAGCACTGAAAGTGGAACGGGTGTGTAGCACATAATCCACTGCTTACTGATTCCAAAAACAATTTTTCGATATATAAAGAAATCTGGAATGAAATGCTGTGGGGTTTTGTTTCTTGGCTTTGCATTATCCTGCTATTTTCCCCTTGTTTCAATAGGTCTGTGCACAAGAGCACCAATCTCTTCAAGCACACCTGGATGCACCATTAACCCAGTGTAACGTGCCGTTTTCTGTCAGTTCCCAGCTATTAGTCTGATTATATCCACTTTCGCCTGCCCTTTTCTTTCACAGAGAGAAAAAAATAGGTCAAATAAGGATGACACTTTGAAGCCTCCCTTATTAGAGCCCACAAACTTGTTTTCTGTATTTTAAAGTGATAATTTTCCCCCTAAAACAAGCTCAAGCACCTATTTCTTTAATGGAAGCTTTAGATCGTTATCAAAGAGCTATTTACTCCTATGTAATATTTTAATTAGATTATAGCCTCTATTTAACCCATCATGTCTACTTTGATACTCTGCGTTTCCAGTGTTAAGCCTCAGAGGCGAGGCTAATAAATGCTGGACCTTTTGAATTAATGAGAAATGTTGCCTTTCCAGACCGACTCTCTTTGCATCTTTTTTTCCTCTCTCTTTCTGTGTTTCCTGCCATTGAAATCAGTTAATTGAAGGGGTCTCTCTCAACCGCACATGAAGGAGGTTGAATTAGCATCCCTTTTTACGGATTGGGAGACTGAGGCAGGCTTTGATCTGTGGACAGTGCTGAAGGAGGCGGCAGGCCCCTGAAAATGAGCTGATGGCTCTGCTATTAGAGCAACATGCAGATGCGTCCATGTGTTGCAAAACGCTTAATCTTTTAATTGATCACCTTCTGCACGGCCTATTCTCTTGCAATGTTTTATTTTCCCCGGCTAAATCAGAATCACGTTTTGAAAACGACATGAATTGCTTTTCAAAGGATGGAAGTGTGCCACATACCCTGTTAGAGTTTTTTTTCTTTTTTGCCATAAACGCTACAAATAAACGCGAGCAACCCCTTGAGCAACATTGTAGATATTTAATTTTAATTTTGTAGCTTTAGATTTATTTTCTAATAGAAATTCATGTTTGGTTATTTAAGGACACCTGTTGAGTCTTAAAGTATGTTTTAAGACGATTATAAAGATTTTTTTTTTTTTTTTATCAAAACTGAAGAGCGAATTATGGGGAGTTTGTGTGGGTATGGCCTTCCTAATCAAGCCCTATCCTAACTCAAAAAGGTTAAAAACATATATATATATATATATATATATATATATATATATATATATATATATATACGTATATATTTAAAAAAATAAAAATGTTTACACATAGTCTAAGTTCGCGCACATATGTTCGTGTCAACAGCATTTTGCGAACAGAAATCGGGTTTGAGTGAGTAGGTAACCATAGCAACACCTGGATCGCTGTCTGCAAAGGACGGTACCTCAGAAAGTACCCTACTGTATTTTTTATCACTGTTATTATCCATCTTATTTTGGAACGCGGAAGTAAGCTATTTTTTTCTTTTCTTTAGGGCCTACGTGCGAAACTTCCGATTCACGCCTATTGGTAAATAACTAAGAATAACAAAGTGCCGTAAACGGTAACTTATATTTGTGCTATTGTGAGTTTCATGATAATGAAATTAAAATAATATGATAACAATTTAAAGTTTGCATTGCAAAATAAAACAGTAAACCGGGCTGTTTTTGTACAGCAACATAACTGAAAGCAAATGACACCGGAAGCCAGACACATTCAAGTTACAAATGACCGCGCGAAAAACAAGGTGGATAGATTCACACACACACACACACACACACACACACACACACACACACACACACACACACACACACACACACACACACACAGTGTTGTAAAAACATCGACGGTTAGATAACTGCGCTACGAGCTCTGAAATATGAAAATTACGCACAGAAAATCTTCTTAAAAGAATTATTGTAATTAAATGCAGGCCAAGTCTTTTTTTAAATCGCGAAAATTTAAAGCGGCCCTAACATAACACCAAGCTCAGTGAAGTCAGTAGAGGCATTGTAAAACTGAATTTAACATGTCATAGGAGAAGGAGTATACGATGTAGGCTATACGATGTGAGTTTACAAAGGACAAATTGGTGTATCGATTTGGTGTGTCAAAGATCAATTCCAAACCCACAATACAAAAATATGCTCATCATACATTCAGGTTCAGATCTCTGCACGGTCAAGAACAGGGATTTATTCCGTTAAAAACGAACCACTGAGAACAATAGGCTGCTTAAAGTGAGTCAGTCCCAATATTTATGTATTAAGTTTGTATAAATAATAAAAAAAAGCTTATTAAATCAATAATAGATGAGAAACAAAAATCAGAGATAAATAGGCCATTTTTGCAATTTTGTAGGTATGATACAAGCAGTTGTTTATTGACAAATCGATTGATTATATTCCATGCGCTTTCTTATTGTTTTTATTCGGCCAAAACTCTTATTTGGTTAATGTTATTATTACTGTTGTTATGTAGCCTAATAATTAGTAGGCTACCATTCGTTATTGGTCCCCTAATTAGTTTCTCTTCACTTAAACATAAAAGTTCCAAAATGGGGGGTTCTCAGCCACTGAAGAACCATTTTTGGTTGCCCAAAGAACCTTTTAGTGAACCGTTCTTAAAAAAAAAAAAAAAAAAAAATTCTCATTGTCAAGAACATTTTAATAATCTAAATAACTTTTTCACCCCACTTTAAAGAACCTTTTCTGCAATGGAAAGATTCCATGGATGTGAAAGTTTCTTCATGGAACTATCGATGATAATAAATAACCTTTATTTTAAGAGTGTTATCGAAATTGTGATTACGCGCAGCTTTCATGAATTGAATGAAATATTAAATTCATAGGCTAAGCTTTCAAAGCACAAAGAAAGAAGACGCTACTCGTTTAAGGATTGTCTTAGATAATTCACTCAATATACATTGTTTATATACATTATTAGTTTTAACAAATGACAAGTCACAGTTTTAGAGTTCATAAATATGTCAGTCATGCCAAACAAAACAACCAATATCATCCCGCGAAAGTGCTGAAAATGTAAAATGTTACACTTCAATTGGAATGAAAATTAATTGTTACATTTCTTGAATGATTATTTAGCAAGTAAATATCATAAATCTATTTACAGATTGTCAGTACATTACGTACCATTATTCCACATTTACAAAAATGATCAGAGTCGTCAGTCACATAGCCATGACGATCAATAATAATAATAATAATAATAATAATAATAATAATAATAATGCTGAATGACCACGCATTATTTTTATGTCCTTCAGCTGTCCAACATTTTTCTTAAGCGCTTGAACAGTATAGACTGGTGTAAAAAAAAAGAGAAAGAAAAGAATATATCATCTCCTATCTAAATTTTGTTTAATTAATATGTTGTTGTTTTTTGTTCATGAGGGTGATAATACTAAAGTAAATGTTCAGGAGAGCAAATGTCATCTTCAATATCGACATCATCTTCATTGTCGTCCAGCGTGTATCTGTCCGGACTCATGCCGTTTTTACCGTCTGTACTTTTCTCGTGCATTTCGCTCTCGCTCGTGTTCTCCAGCGATCTGTCTACATCATTCGGGGTTTTCTGGTCGTCTTGTGTTTTCCTCAGCTGTTTTTTATGCTTCATCCTGCGGTTCTGAAACCACGTCTTTACCTGCATAAGGAAAACGATGTATATGCCTTAATAAACTCCTGATTCGTTTAAATTGTATGTGAACACATATAAGATCTTGAAAATGATGTCTGGATTCTTAAACAATATTTAACGTCATTACCTGTGTTTCCGATAGACTGAGCGCCGTAGCCAGTTCCACGCGCTCAGGTGTGGACAGATATCTCTGGATCTCGAACCTTTTCTCAAGCCCTGATAGCTGTGAGTCTGAGAACACTGTTCTGGCCTTTCTGCGTCTACAGTGCTTCCCTGGTAATTCCGGATGATGCTGAAATAACGCAGGCATCTGCATTCCTTTTGCAAGGGAAACATGTTGATAATCGTGAATTAATTCTTCAATATCTTGCAGCCTAACAGAAAACTTTTCATGTTTATATTTCAACCGTTTTTAAGGACCCAAGTAAATTAAAATGAGTTTAAAGTAGAAAAAGTGTCAAAATAAAACACAATATAAGTTAGAAAAAATAAGACGTTTTAATAGAAATCAAATTATTTTTTTAATCGATAGGTGATTTTTAATAAATAAAATCATACAGTAGGCCTACCAATTAAAGATAGTAGATAGTTTATTATTGTTATAGTTATTAATATTATTTTATATTTATATTTACTCAGAGAAATAACATGGTTCTTGAATCTATGAATATCACGAATATCACCTTTCACTGTAAAAATACGTACAACTGTTTCTAAGGATTAATTCTTTCGAATTCTAACTCTTAAAAATATTGTCGTTGGTGCAATCTAGATTTATTTAACCACATTAAATTATAATTTTTACTTTAGGCTAAATGTTTCAACAAGAATCACATTTAGGTTAATTTGCAGCATAGGCCTATTTTTCAACTAAACAATTAGGGTTCAGTTTATGGAATGCTTTTTAAAATATTAACTGGCACGTATAGGGCTGCATTTGAATGATTTTTAGATGTTTATGTTATAGCGGTAATATCTTGACAAAAAAAAAAAATACACCAATTTGTGAGCACCAATACATGCATTAAATGCACAAAATATTAAGGGTCCTAATAATATGCATTATTTCTTAATGTAAATCTTTAGGCTTTAATGTAGGCTACTTACCAGATGCGAAAAAGTACGGATGGTGTTCAGGTTTGTGTAGTGGATGATGCGGATGAGGAGCCAGGATCGGTGTAGGCATAAGGGGATATCCATACTCTAAAAGAGGCATCCGGGAGGCAAGAGAGTTTGAAAAGGGCGAGGGAAACACCTCTCGCAAAGGCTTAGGCTTATGTAGTAAAATATCTTCAATGAAGAACGACGTTGACCTTTGAGTCGGCATCTGGGGGAGCGGAGATGTGTAGTTCAGATTCATTTCAAAACTTTTTGTAGAAAACACGGGCAATTCCGTGAGGCTTTTTAGATGCCTGTGTCGCAAACAAAATCACTCAGTTGGTCCCAGTCTTCAGGACTTTAAAAGCGGAAACGTAGTCTTCGTTGGCAACCTGTGCACGCTGGTACAGGTACATTACTATTTATTTGGATCGAGACTGACAGCAGCAAATCAGGAAGTAGATTAGCACTCAGCCAATAGCGCGAGGGCTGGGCGGAGAATGGAATGAGTTCTTTGTGGATTAATTATGCAGGCGGCGGGAAGAACGGCATGGACAGGGTCCGCTCGATCCCCGTGGTGCTGAAAAAGCCTCGCTACAAGAGCCCTGTTCCGCAACAGTCACTCAGACATAAGCCTGCACTTTCACTGTACACTGGCTTAAAAGGCGCGTGGACCTGTCAAGAACCTTAACAAAGGACTAAGACTGGCTGATAGCGTTTAAAGAATTCAGAATAATGCACCGCATGCACCTGTTACAATCCATTTGAAGCTCCTGTTACGACAGTTACAATTTAAATGGTCTCCGCGAGTTCTGATTTAACCCTGTTTGTTGGATTGTTATCTCATTTTTAAAATAACCCAACATTACAAATTATCGTGGTGGTTATAGTAGTAATAATAATAAGCTTGTTATAGGCTATTTAAAACGGATTACATCAGCTGTAACTTGTGTCAGTTACGAATGTTTTTGCGGTTCAATATTCGCGCGTTCTGTAGCCTATTGTTAATAAAATAACCGAATTAAAATAACCCCACATATATAAATACTTATGTGTTAAGGACATACACATGTGACAATGTTTGACATTTTAAATGGTTTACAATGCCTCTTCTGTCAGTTACGACCGTTACTATTTACATTTTCCCTCTCGCTGCATGCTAATTCGGATTTTTGTAGGCTAGAAAAAGTTTTTTTTAAACCACCAAAACAACTAATTAGAGTATAATAGGGGTATTTACAAATCATAAAGGTAACAACTCACCACTTGTGAAAAAGTAAAATGCTCTTTCTAGACGTAGGCTGTCGTTAACAACGTGACTATAAATGTTTAACTGTGGTTCTAATTTCTTGGCGTTTTCTTATTTCATTTATTGGTGAGCATATATGCTGTGTGTGGTATAATTTTTTATTATTATTTCATGTTACGGTACAGGGCAACAGGGCTTCTATGAAATGGGATTTAATTGTAGATATTGAAATCTGCGAGGATACAAGTGTGCTTCAGTTCCGTCTCAACTGATGGAGCGGTAATTTGTTGATATCGTGTTGTCACCACATCTGCAATCATGGGGGCTAATGGTAAAAGTGTTTCATTATTGGCAGAAGTCTTGCAGCAATACTATTAGGTAATTAGGTTGGATGTTAGAGCGAAAGTAGTAATCCTCGACCGCAGGATTTCCATTTGATCTGATGGGTTAGAAGAACAAATTAATTATAGGCCTACTATTCAATTGGTCACGAAAACACAGTATTCCTGCAAATGTGAAATACGGCTTCATTAGTCTTCTACGAAAAGAGAAGATCCTCTAAATTACAATAGGAGAGGATGAGTTTGAATGAGTTTCTAGTCATTTAATGAGCATCTCTCCCGAACGCCTGCAATGATCTTATGATTTATTAGTTTGTATTTGTAAAGTAGCCTATAAGTAGGCCTATAGTCTACAGCATGAGATTCTTATAAAATGTTTTTGTTTTAAACTAACCTTTTGTGGAGTTTGTTCAAAACAAGTAAAATGATAGGCCTATCTTATGCGGTCAATTTATCTTGTTTCAATGATGCTTAGGCATTTTATTTTTTACTGTTACTGGAAACAATATAAAATATCGATTAAGAAAATTATTTAATCGCAGTGTATATGCATATGTACTCAAACGATGTAATGTGATTTTGGAGTAGCCTAAGGCCTGCTGCAATCGAAACCTTTTATTAACGGGCACGTGCGCTCCACACTGCTAACGAATCACGGGAAACAAGTTGCTTTTATGGCAAAATGCGAAAGTAAATGTACTAATGGTGATGGAATCGCCTTTACTTGAGAAGTCGATAGAATACGCACCCATGCAGAGGCAGTTAAGCAGCTTTTAATAGCCATTTAATCAAGTGAAATTGGGAGACAGCACGCCACTGCGTCACACCTAAGTGGTGCTTTTCTGTAAGAAGCTTGTGGCATTAGCTCGCGCACCTAAGAGCAGTTTACCTACTAGACTAACTTATTGTGTAATGCCAAGTCCTTATGTAGGTTAAAATATAGTGTGTTACTTTGCACACACGAAGTAGGCTACCATTAAAAAACTTGAAAATGATCTGATCATTCTTCTAAATTTATTTAAATAAAACCACGTATATTCTATATTCTGGACAGTATCAATGTTTTTTTGTATTGAATTTCCTTTGGATGACTGCAGAACCACATTGTTATATAGAAAGAAATAACAAAAGAAACACACGAAGAAAGGGTTGAAGGAGAAATAAATAAAAAAAGATGTATATTATTTTGAATGTTTTTTTTTTTTATTTGATGATCAGATTCTCCACCAGTTGTTTTGTACAGATTTTCATAATATAGACAAAAAGATTGTAAGTGTTCACACATTGATATTATCTATAATTCTTTATTAAAACATTTCTTTGTTCTTTTTTTTTCATGACCTAATGGGGTTTTAGTGCTAGACTGGCTTCCAATATTGGTGATAGTCTTCTAGTGAGGATTCGAGCTTCTGGGGCATTCATGCATCCGGTATGCACACATATAGAAAATACCTAAATAAAAACAAAAGACAACCACATTGAAGTAAAAAAAAACAGTTTGTGTTGTTTAGTTCAGTATAAACTGATTCAAAAGCAATTTACCTCCCTTAATAAGATGTTTCAACAACAACAATATAAAAAATAAAACCACAAATTAGTTGAGTGTGTATAAGTACACTACATTTAAATCATATGTTTGTTTTTTTTGTGTGTGAAAAATATAAACAAATGAAGTAGATCATTTAAAGGTGTGTTTTTTTTTTTTTACTTTAACGACTATCATTACCTGAAAAGAAAGTGAGCACAACAGACACCCAGCCAATGATGTAAGACCAGGAGAACCTCCAGTTACCATAGCGTTTACCATAGTAATTTATTGTAACTCCTGTGTACACAGCCATGGCCAGAAACACAAAAAAGCCTTGTGGGGGGAAAAAGAGAGAAGCAGGATTAAATACAAATAGTATGTGATTAAATAAATAAATTCATTTAACAAAATGCTTAAATATAAATATTTAACATTGTAGTATTTTTCATATTTTTTATTTAACACTACATCTTAATTTCCATGTTCCACAAATTGCAGGTTAATTTACATAAAGGGATAGTTCACCCAAAAACGAAAATTCTGTCATTAATTACTCACCCTCATGTCGTTCTAAACCTGAAGGACTTTAGTTCTTTTTGATGAAATCTGAGAGCTTTCTGTCCCTCCGTTGAAAGCTATGCAACTACCACTTTGATGCTTCAAGTTCATAAAGAGATCGTAAAACGAATCCATATTAATCGAGTGGTTTAGTCAAAATTTTCTGAAGAGACTCGATCGCTTTATATGATGAGCAGATTTAATTTAGGCTTTTATTGACATAAACATTGATCAGCAAACATAAACAGAAGCTCAACTGTACCTTATTGGTTCTTGCTGAAGCTCAAACGTGCTGCGTAACACGAGAACAAACCTCATTGGTTTACCATAGTAAAGGAAGCTCAAATGTGATGCGTAACACGAGAATGAACCTGGTTCTTGCTGAAACTCAAACGTGCTGCGTAACACAAGAATGAACCTCATTGGTTCTCGCACTTCAAGAGAACATGCTTGAGCTTCCGTTCACCACAACTGATGTGTGAGTTGATGAATGTTAATGTGAATAAAAGCGTATGTGAAATCATATAAAGCGATTGTGTCTCTTCAGAAATTTTGGACTAAACCGCTCAATTCATATGGATTTGTTTTACAATCTCTTAATCAACGTTTTGAAGCATCAAAGTGGTAGTCGCGTAGCTGTCAATGGAGGAACAGACAACTCTCAGATTTCATCAAAAAGATCTTCATTTGTGTTCCAAAGATGAACGAAAGTCTTACAGGTTTTGAGGGACATGCGGGTAAGTGATTAATGACAGAATTTTCATTTTGGGGTGAACTATCCGTATAATTGCAAAACAATAATACAGTGTCCACAAAATAACTGACATGTCTATTTCTCTGATTACTTGCAACAACTAGTTACAAACACTGGATGACTTAAAAAGTTCCCATATTTCAAGATGAAATAGGCAGAAGAAAAGGCAACTTACATGAGATGAAGAACAGAATGCCTGCAGCAAAGCTTTTATCAAACCTGTCAAAGGAGGAGTAGTGGATGAAGGCCATGATACCGATGATGATGCCAAAGAAGCAGGCCAACAGAGACAAGATCATGAACGCCCGTGTAGCATCCCAGTATGCTGTGAAGTCAGAAGGTCAAAGGCCATGTTATCACCACCGGCTTGTTTGTAATGCATGAATAACGAAGTAAAAGTGGAATTGAAGGTCTAGAGAACAACAACTTTAAAACACAAGTCAAATGTGAATTTGATGCAACTAAAGTAGGTTTGACAAATTTCAGTTGTTTTTGCTCTTCTGTTTGTTTATGACTCCATTGGTAAATCTCACCAATGCTGTCGGTGTGTGTGAAGCATTTTCCCGGCATGCAGTATCTCCACAGCCCCTGATGCATGTAGTTGTTTGAATGACGGTACTGCATCCAATAATCTGTTGCTGTGGAAACAATCAGGAGTATATTGCCCACTCCTGCACAAAACAGCCCTCCTCCCATGAAGCTGTACATTCTGCACCTACAGACAGACTAAAAACAAAAGCACACACACATTTATAAACAAGCACACATAGGACACATGCATTAATGCACACACACACACATGAATGTCAGGGTTGTGTTAGCATCAAGGGACTGGTGCAGACTCCTCTCAATAGCACTGCACTTCACTCAGAGGCATGTGAGTGTCTGTAATTGCATTGTAATGAACACATTACTTCCTCTGAGTGAGCTGAGAGGTCAGTATCAGGAGGCTACTCACTCACACTCTCTCTTTCTTCTTTTCAGGTTAAGGCTAACAGTTTTCAGGTGAACTGGCTGGAAAAGATTTAATATTGCAAATAGGACAATGCTCACTGAGAAAAAGCAACATGTTGGTTTATCAAGTTTGTTCTTGGATTGACATGCTTTAAATTCCTTTTGCAAAATATTCTCTTGATGTGAATATAATCACATAATATTTCATTAGCCTGCGATTTTTCCAGTATCGTATTGACAGATATAAAACGAGATGGAGGTAAAGTGAGGTAAAAAAAAAAGCACCATTCAGTAGAGGGCGCCATATTGTAATTGGTTGGGGAAAAAAAGCATCTATTTGTACACTGTTTGGTGACTCAAACTTTGAAAAAAAAAAAAAAAAGTAATTTTCATTTAAAGGGACACTGTGTAACTTTAACTATAAACAAAACTGCATGCATCTTGCGAAAGAACATTGTAGCCGGAGACCCGGAGTTCTTAGCTGTGTCTCAATTCAGGGCTGCATCCTTTGAAGGTTGAGTCCTCGAAGGGCGCGGCCGACGCGGTCTTCAAAGGACGCACCGAGACTCGTTTAACGGGGAAAGTATAGCCGATTGTGTCACTGCGGTGCGACTGTTAGCAGAGTAGCAGAGAAGGCGGTCCCAATTCGAAGGCTCCTTCAAAATGCGGCCAGCAAATGCGTCCTTTTCCCGTGAATGCAGGATACATCAGGAGGATCCTTCGCAGCCTTGCCTACCCCAGAATTCACTGCGCGCCGGAGACGAAAATGCCAAATTACACTTTGGATTTAGGCCAAAGTAGGCCTATTGGATTTTAGTTTACCGGTAATCGAGTAATCTAATGTAGCCTATCTAATGATAAAAATGAAAGAAAAATATATAATAAAGGTTAAAATGTTGTCTTGTTACTAGCATGCAATTTTATATAAGCTGGTTTATACTCTTTTAGACTTTACTATGTAGCCCACATAAATGAACAATTTGTTAATGTGACAATACATTTTGTTAGTGTCATTTTCCAAATAACCAGTGGTGGAATGTAACGAAATACATTTACTCTGTATTTAAGTAGGACGTACTTTAGATTGTTATTCAACTCCACTTAATCTCAAATGGAAATATTTTTACTCATGGTTATTAGATTTTGATATTAGATATTGTTTAAATGAACAGTATAAAATAGAAACACTAAAAATAGGTCTTCTAGTTCAGGGATAGGTCTAGTGCTGAGTTTAGCTCATAGGACAGTTTTGCATGTTAAAATAATTTATGGTTTGATTTTTTAATAGGCTATGTGAGATAATTTCATTTATTCTTCCCTCTTTCTGAGAACAGTGATTGGCAGCCCACGCCTGAGTCAGCCCTGCAAACCTGTTAGAGGCAGTGGAAATATGGACTCATCCCAGATGATGTCCCTCCGGCAGAGGCTTTAGTGTCTCTATTATTGCGCCCCTCCCGGTCCAGCAGCACCACCAGAATCTCCTTACTCAGCCCAATAAAGGTCTACAGAAAAATGTTTTCTTCATATCTGTTTTATGTATACTGTTAATTCAAATTTGTATTCTGTTTTTCTTATCTAAAAGTAACTTATCTTGTAAACACTTGTAAAAAGTACCTTAAGTAAAAATGTAGCCATAAAACAATTTATTTTGTTTCATTTACAAATTAATTTACATGAAAAAAAAATGTAGCCTACAGAATAATTTATTTACTACATTTACAAGGTATAACTTGCATTACAAAAATAAATCGAAAAAATTGAATTCAAAGAAATTATTTTTTGTTTAATTTACAAATAGCCTAATTTTAAAAGTAATGCATACGATTGTTTCATTTACTAATTTTAATTCACATAACCAAAAGTTTATATCTCTACCAATCTATCCATTATCTCCCTGCTCTCCTGTGATCTCATCAACATTCATCTTCTGTCTCTCTCTGAAACTTCATGTCCTCCCTAAATGTCTTGATCAGCTCATCCTCTCGGTCTCGTTTTCTCTTGGCTGCTGCTGGTTCCTCGTTCTATCCTTCGTGGCATGGGGAAAGAAGGACGGAAGGCAGGGTTGCCAGGTCTGTGCAACAAAAGTAGCCCAAAAAGACCATTGGCTTTTCTCCATCAGGCGGCCGAATTCTCTGCAGGATTTGTGAATATGAGGGATGTTTTGGTAGCCTGGAGAGATGGTCCTCACTGCAGAACACGAAATCCAGGGGGAGGAGTTGGATCCAGATCCAACTCATCCCACCTTACATATACCTAAACCTACCCATCTCCGCCCCCTGATCCCTGACCCCACCCCTAATCCTACCCATTTCCACCCCCTGATCCCTAACCCCACCCCTAATCCTACCCATCTCCACCCCTTAGATCTGGATCCAACTCCGCCCCCTGGATCTCATGTACTGCAATGAGGTGCTACTGAGCCTGGATGCCAGCCCGAACCCCAGCCCACAACATTTTTTGGACGGGAAGTTCGGTCTGGACTCGATCCAATGAGGAGTAATTATGATCGGTTCAGAAATCGTCGGGCTAATCAAATTGCCAGGACGGGCTATATACGACGATGGACAGATGATCTGCAGTTACGTAATCATCACGTTATCAAAGAGTGCTTGGGTTGAACTGATTTCCCGCAAAGGTGACTGCAGCTGGAGAATTGAGATGTATAGATTCCGCTATCGCGTCTGTTGTAAAATAAATCGACAGCGCATTAATTTTAAAAGACGAACAGAGAACTGCAATCAAGGCATTTGTCAATCGGAAAGATGTGTTTGCCGTCCTTCCTAGGGATTCGGCAAAAGTTTAATTTATCAGCCCTCTCCGATGGTCGCTAAGAAGATGGAACGCAATGAAAACCCTGTGGTCGTGGTTTTTCCTTTGGTCGCACTCATGGAGGACCAAGTAAAAGAAGCAACACTCGTTATTTTACAACTTCTTCCAGCGTGCGTGGTGCAGATGAGTTCTGTTGACAACTATGCGTAGCTCAGGACCCCTCTGATTGGTTGTAGGTCTATCCAATTGAGTGCAGGGTTCTGTTAAGACACGCCTCATAATCAAAGCCCTATGGAGCAGTATCTGACTCACATTCTGACTAGAATATGAGTATGACAAAGTCAGGCTAATGTTTTGGGGGTGTGGGATCGGGAAAACGTCGGACTTGGCAACACTAACGGTAGGCCGCATTCGAAGGATCGGGAAGGATCCTTCTAATTGAGAAAGCCTTCGTCGCGCCGCTGTGACACAATCGGCCTTCAAATGCGGCCTTCGGAGGATGTAGCTCCTTCAAAAAAAAAGAGAGGATGCAGCCCCTGAATTGGGACACAGCTCTTCTCTCTGTTTATAAATGTCTATGACGAATCACGCAAGTACTAAGCTACTCCGCAGCAGTTGTCATCCAGCTCGGTCTAAAGTAGTCCGAATATAAACACTTTATTATAGGCGAGGCGTACTGTATGATTCAGGATAAGACAAACCCACAGAAGATGGATTCATGATGTACTCGCTCATTATAAATTATTTGTAAATTTTGAACAAAAAAGTTACATAGTATAGTAAATTAAACTTATAAAATCACCATTATAAAACATAGCCTACATTTTTTATTTTACACATTTTCTAAATTTGGGTAACAATTTGTTTATGCAGAAAGGTTCTGAAATCGACAGTGTTTTAAAAATAATAATACAATATTCTAATAAATAGGCCTTTTAAAAACTCAATTTAATCAAATAATACATTTTTTAGACCTCTTTTGAAATATATTTATCTATAGTTATCTGAACAGCTATTTTAGAGTCAACACTACATTATATTACATCAGACAGATATTAATGTTGTCTTGTATTCTTGGAGGGTTTTCCCAAATGTATATTGATGAAAGCCAGAAAAGCCAAAAAACAGCCAAACACAAACAAATCTGTCACCAAAGGTCCACTGTTCCAACAAACAATCCGATAATCTAGTTATTAAAAGTAGACACACTTACCTTTATCAAACCCCTAATAAAGTCTAAATAAAATACGCCAGGGCCCTATAATGGCAGTACAGGCAGCTTTCCAGCAGCTCTTAGCACAAGCGTTTAGCGGGTGAATAGAGAGAACAGGGGAAAGACCAAGCAGAGCTCTGAAACAAAAGAACAGGCAAAAACACAGCCAATCAGCTAGGGCTATAGTTTTGTGATTTTGGAATCTGCTGAAGAAACAGAACTATCTACAAATCCTGATGACTGGAGGCTTTCCATTGAGCGGGCGCCGCTAACCACCCTATAGTTGGGAAGAGGCCGAGCGGAAAATCTGGATTGCTGTTGGGCCAAGCATGGAACAATTAAATTCTCAAAACAAAACTTGAATTTTATTGTGTGTGCTTTCATGGTCTGCTACCAATGTAGAAATATGAAATTGTGCTTTCTTTTAAATGAACCACACTTAAAAGATCCACAGTGGATATCAAAAGGTTGTGGACTGTGGAGTTCTACATTAAAGTGATAATACAAGAAAAACTAAATACAATTACA